>JAOBYK010776434.1:0-27265 GCA_025434845.1 Phenganax subtilis
AATACAAACTGATACAAAAAATAAACAGAAAATAACTTTTTAAGATTGTATTTACTCTACAGTAGAAACAGCGTAAGAATTTATACAAGCTTAACTGTTCTATAGCGGAAACGAGTCAAAACATAGTGATGTGATAGATTAGTGAAGCATTGTAGCAATGTGCTAATTGTGCGATGTTGTTGTTGACAAAATTAGTCATCGTCAAAGAATGTCAAGCGTCGCAATACTCCCGGAAGAAGGGTTTACAGCAAACCAATGAAGTCTTTTTATTGCATATACGCGATTTGGCACAAAACTTCCTATATTGCTTCAGCATAACACCGACTTTTGCGAAAAGTGATTGCATATGAGCGGCTTAAAATACACAATTTTCTTCACATTTGGTTTTGGTTTTCCAAAATCTTTCAATATATTACGTATATGTGGCAGCGAGTGTGTAGTTGCCAAAAGTGACTGTCAGTTGTATTCAGATATTATCTTAGAATTTCTAAAGAGCCAACATGCAAGTTTGACAACCCACCCATTAAGGATTTGAGAACAGATTTTAATAATGTGAAGCAAGTAGTGAATTTTTAGTTTCCTAAAGTGCCAGCTATAACATCCAGCAGGTTTTCAGATTTGTACGCTTTATCAGTAGACGCGATTCTTTGAACATACGAGGAAAAAATCTGAGGATGGGGCCTACGTTGGCGTTTTGATAGTGTAATTATAGAGATAGAGGTAGAGATAGACATAGAACAGGTTTAATCAAAAAACATAAACTACAGTTGGTATGACTGAATTGTTTACTCGCGAATTAATTTCTTTCGTACATAAAACTATCTCTATTGGCAATAATACCAGTTAGATATACTTAACACAGACTAACTTAAGAATTTATATGATTATACTGTTAGATATGATAAAGGAGTTCTTGAAACGTTCAGTTCGAAACTTAGGAACTAAAAATTTATGATGTTTCCTTCGGAAATATGAACACTCGTTTTCCATTGGAATAATTTGATGTAGTTTATGCTTCGTATCAGAGTGTGCTTGAAGGGAACATTTTTCACATGCTGCTTCTTTTCTACTCGCAAGGCTTTTAGATTGGCTAATACAAGCGCCTCTTCATAAGAGCTTTCAAGCAATATCCTTCTTAGACACCGTTTCTAGATTCTTTCGATATCTAAACTAAGGTCCTGTGGTAAAGAGTTGTATGTCGAGCGGATACAGGCGCAATATATTTGGATCAAATCATTGACAGCAAGGTGTGCTCTTTTTAGCTGTGTAATTAAATGTAAGCGTTTACTAGCTTCTAAAATTATGTTATCGATATGCATTCTCCATCTGAAAATCGTTACTGGCAGTAAGACCAAGAGTTTTTGCATAATTAACAGCTTCAACTTCTTTGTGGTTAGTAAGAATAGGAGGATGGAGGTAATAGGGACCTAAATAGAGAGTTTTATATTGACGTTCACAGCGAACCGCTAACTGCTAACGGCAAACTTTAAATCACATTAGATTGCAATGTCAACAGTTTTGTTGAGCGAAGTTGCAAAATCACGCTTTAGTTCATTATATAGGTTCCCGTAACATCGAACAACTGACATAGTTGACTTAAAAACGCGACTTAAACTTTTCCGTTTACCGTCAGCGGTTCGCCGTAAACGTCAATCGAAAACTCTCTAATATTGACGTTTATGGCAGACAGCTAACCGCAAACGACAAATTTTAAATCTTATTTCGAAATCGACTGCTCGCTGTTTGAGGATAGGATGATTCACACTTTAAAATCGAAGCATAAATGCTAAGCTGTCGAAAACTCGGATAACATATTTTTCTATACGATTTAAAGTTTGCCTGCCGTAAACGTCAATCTTAAGGTCTCCATTATCAGTTGATTTTCGTGAGATGTCGATTCTTAACTCCGTACACATAGTTCCTTTAGTCATTTTTTGAGTTCAAAGATATTCCATGTTGGTGTTACAATCACAGGGACACATTTATACCGTGATTCAGTATTTCCAGTCACTTGTCACAAAAAAAACTATATATAGCGTCTCATATTTAGCGAAGTCATTCAATCCTGCGTACATGTCACCTCATTAATCATTATCGTCTGTAAGATTTCAGTTGGCTTAGATGACATTATGAATAAAAAGCTGCCAATCTGAACAGACAGTGTCAGCTCACGTAGTTTCATTGCTCTATCGTGTAAGGATGTCCAAGTTGCGGAGAGCAAGAAGAGAGGTTGAGGAGTCCGAAGAAGATAAGGCTAGGCGCTTTTACAAAGAGAGGAGAGACCAAGATGGTTTTGAAGTTCGAACGCTGACAGGAAAAGGTATTTGAAAACTAAGTTCATTGAAATCGTGATGAAGTCACGTTTCTAGATTAGAGCGTTTGATAGCTGATAGAATAAGCATGTGCAATTATGAGCGCTTGCTCCAAAACTTTAGTACGCTGCTTGAAATTGCAATTTTGAGTGTGTTATAGACTACCATATTTTCGAAATTTTAAATAATTATACAAAGCGATTTTACTTGCGAAAAGAAAGGAATTGGAATGGACAAGTTTGGGGGTTTTATTTTAATTGGAAACACGTGCGCGCTAATTGGTAATTCGGGACAAACGTGGCAGAACTTAATATAAAGATATATAAAGTAAACGCGAAGGTTACTCGTTTAATATTAAATAAATTCGCTCGCAAACTCCACGAAACCAATATTAGAATGCTAAAAAACTTGATGTGAACGGGTTTCGCTCATACTCGGTCTCGTGCCCCTTAAATGCGCCGTAGAAGAAGTGCGTCTTCCATCGTTTCACTTGGTCAGCAAAACCGAGGAACACTGTATATTTAAGCCACCGTTTGAAAATCTATGCCACTTTATTCTTCGATTGGTTTGTTTAGTCATTACTTACAGGCTACAGCATACAGAAAAGAAGCTGCAATGCATGTCTATCTTGGCAACGTCGTTGAACCTACTATGAAATTCAAAACTAATTAAACAAGGGAAGCTTATGACATTATGAAATACTTTCTATCTAAAATAGACGGATATTCTGTCTAGAGATACGCCAGGGTAAAGAAATATACAGGTAGAGGCCCTCCAATTCGAATTACATTCTGAATGGGCCTGTGATGTTCTTGATGCCTACTGAAATTTCCCTTGGAGGAACAAATGGTCGCTGTAAGCATGTTGCAACTGCTTTATACTGACTCAACAATCTTCTAAATATGCCAGGTGATGATAGTGTAATGACTAAACAAACCAGTCGTAGAATAAAGTGGCATAGATTTTCAAACGGTGGCTTAAATATACAGTGTTCCTCGGTTTTGCTGACCAAGTGAAACGATGGAAGACGCACTTCTTCTACGGCGCATTTAAGGGGCACGAGACCGAGTATGAGCGAAACCCGTTAACACCAAGTTTTTTAGCATTCTAATATTGGTTTTGTGAGGTTCGCGAGCGAATTTATCGAATATTAAACGAGTAACCTTCGCGTTTACTTTATATATCCTTATATTAAGTTCCGCCATGTTTGTCCCGAATTACCAATTAGCGCGCACGTGTTTCCAATTAAAATAAAACCGCGAAACTTGTCCATTGGGAAAATTTCCTTGACCTTGACAAAATGATCTTCCAATATTACAGAATCGATGATCCATGGCGTGAGCCGATCGAAACATGCCATGATTCGTCGGCAAAACGTTGACGAATCGCTCCGCATTCCTAAAAACACGTGGTATTTTTTATTTGTTGTTGCTCTACTGTAACGCGACTTGTTGCTTTTGAAACATGTCGGCTGTTTGGAAATATGAATTCAAAATAAACTACAGCTTTGGAACAGCGCATGAAAAGTGGGCGAATATATTCCCTTCCATGGAGAATGTTCAAAGCTTTGATTGCAGAGATATTGTTTTGAGAATTCGTGAGAAATGTAATGTGACGAGTTGGCACTCTAAAGCAGTGAACTCAAAACACCTGGAACGCTACCTCCATAAGGAGCTGCCCATGATCGGTTGAAGCCAAATTTTACCTCCAGACACGCGTGTTTACGTTGCGAGACATTCTCGCAAGACCATTTCAAGAGCGGGAATGCGAAGAAAGAAACTTTAATGTTTATATTTCCTGTCATGTACTGTTAAATCTTCCACTACCAAACTGGATTGCACTGTCGTTGGTAGCTTACATTTGCAAAAACATCTTTTTCCAACTTTCAGAAGAATTATTTTGGAAATCAAATGAGCAATCCAAGGAAATTCACACAAATACTTATGCGGAGACACGGAAGCTCCACTCCTCGCTCTACGTTTTCTTAAAAAAAGAGAAGTTTAAATTTGAATTTCATAAAAGCTATTGAAAAATAATCAACTCTAAAGTTCTCAAAGAGGTTCGAATCGTAAAAATATTGTGGCATGTGCATTTTACGTCTTTTAAAACGATGTTTTTGTGCATCTTGACCCAAACTTTTCGAAATTTAAAAAGCTGCGTTTTTCTGTTGCGTGAAAAGACTAGGCATGACTTCGTAAATTTGACTTCAACTTTCCGGCCGGAGGTAGCGTTCCAGGTGTTTTTAGTTCAATGCTCTAAAGTGATCACATGTTTTCAGGAATGCGAAGCGATTCATCAATGTTTTGCCGACGAATCATGGCATGTTTTTCTCAGTTCACGCCGTGGATCATCAGTTTCTGTAATAGCGCAGTAGTGGGTCCTGGGCCGCAGAGAGGGGGGGCTGAGGGGGCAACTTGCCCCGGGCTCCAAGATAACAGAGGCCCCATTTGGAGAAACGAAAATTACGAGACTGATGTTTAAAGGGAAAAAATATCATAAGTAATATTAAGAGACAGCAGTAATGACTGTAATCGCACAAACCACACGAGCGAGACTTGAAGACGAGCCAGGAAAACTTTTAAAGCGCTACAATTAAGGCTTTCGACAAGATTGCTTCGCATTTGCTTCAAAGAATTTCTGTTCTTGACTGTAATGCTCCAAAAATGACGTCATAGGGCCTCCGAACAAGAAAACTGCCCGGACCCCGCGCATTCTCTCGGCGGCCCTGAGTGGTTCTAATAGAGCGGCAGAGTAGTTGACAGACTCTGTGGCAAACTCGCACAAGCAGCTCAGCATTCTAAAGGCTGGAGATTTTTTATAGCTGAAAAATGCTACATTGTGTAGTATTACGATTTCATTTAGGCATTGGTTAAAATGCGAAGCAAACAAGCCCATAAATCTAATATCTGTTTTGCGGCACAACGTCCCCGCAATTACGTCCGCTGAGTAACCCATGTAAGTTGTGTAAGAAATGTTTCATGCCTCTGAGCCCTCACACTAATAGTTGAGATTCCTTGAGAGCCTTGGGCAATTTTAATATTGAGAAACGTTCAAGTCTACAAACAACAGCTTTTAAAGCTCTCAGTTTTTTGAGTTTGGTTACAAACGGAATTTTACTTTCAAACGAGTTAAAACAGCGTCTAGAAGTACTATTTACAAAATAATTTGGAGTTCTGTATTGGCGTATACAGACTCGAGGCAAAGCCAAGTGTCTGTATGCCGATACAGAACTACCACGAATTTTGTAAATTACTTCTAAAACTAGGAGTTACTATTGCAAGGGAAGCGCTGCCGCTTGTAAGCAAACATTGCTAAATGCCTGGCTAGGCCAAGAAGGGGTTAACACGAAGACGTCTAGTGAAATGTTAGAAAAATGCTTTCTATAAAATGCTTTCTGCAACATGCTTTCTGTTCTGTTTTATAATACCAGTTTCACTCAACTTCTTCTGTCCTTCAGGCTGTGTATGTATTTCTCAAGTCTGATTTGCCTTGCACTGTCAGTTTCCTCTAATCGTTTCTTTTTAAAGACTCACTTGCTTGTCTAATTTTTGCTCACTGTCAGTCTCCTCTGACTGTTCATAAGCCTTGCTCAGGGTCCTCCTTCAAAATTTTTTTTAATATTTAAGCTTTCCATGCAGAATTGATTTCCTGCAATTTCGGTATGACTTTTGCTTGCTTTTTGACCAAAGAGACTTTTAGTTTAAAAATGAGCAAAAATCATGCTGAAATTGCAGGAAATCAATTCTGGGAAGTTTAGCTCTTCACAAGGGGAGCCAACATGGGGGGTGGGGGCTTTGGCCCTTCCCGTATATATGTTAAAAAGACCCTGGTCTGTAATGTCTATATCATTGACCAAAATGCGAGTTTCCTTTCTTTTTGATCAATATTAGGAACATTGAAAATTCACTATACAGTGGATAGCGCTATATCCAACTGTCGAACAACCGACCCCTGCATCACATATACAGACACTGATTAAACATGTATTTCTTTTGAAATATGCTCGTAAATTCTTAATGTGTTTTAGAAGCTATCTTAGAGGCAAATGTCCACACATAAATGTAGACACGACGCTTAGAAAGAAACAGCTTAAAACCCTTCAACTGAACACGTCCAACTCACAAAATCATATTTGGCTACTTAAATTTGCACAATAAAGACAGATTAGAAATCGTTATTGTTTCACTATAACGAGTATTTATCAACTTTTGGTCATATATCTGATGGGACATTTTTGATACAGGATTCATTGCTAATCCAGCTGTCACTCCGATAAGCAGCAAATTTTGATAGGTACTAAAAGTAAAAGCTGTGTATGTTATGCTTTACTTGGCTTTTACCGTTGTCGGATCCAACAAATCAGGTTTTTCGTAAAGTATCTTCGTCATTCAATTTTAATGATTAAATTTCGAAACGTAATTCTCTTAATGGGTATAATAGTTTCAGTACGGGAAGGAAGTACAAATTAATAGCAAACAGATGCTTGAGTCTCAGTTTCTTAAAATTCAGGCATCCGGGCATGTAAACCCTCTTCCCCCTTTTCTGCCAAAGATGTTCCTACTGCTTCGCTCCTTTAATTTTGCCGACGTACAATAGTCTAAAAAAGTCGATGATGAATAGCAGAGTTCACATGTCTAAATCAAGCCTCTCTGTGGCTCACAGTAAAAACCTATCATTTTAATTTTAAATGCAGAATTAAGCGAGACAAATTCACATGTTTTTATTACTCCATTTTATTCGTATTAAATGTGTTTTATTAACTTCATTTATTTTAGGAAGAGCGGTTTTTGCTAAACGCTTTTTTGAAAAAGGAGAATTCCTTTTGATTTACGGTGGAGAACTGATAACGGAGGAAGAGGCTAAAGACCGAGAAGAAAAAGATGGAAACGACACACCTATTTTCAGGTTTTTTTTCAAGTTCGGAAATAAGTGCCTTTGGTAAGTTAGCAGAATAAACGTGATAGCAAACGTTAGCTGTCTGCTGCGGTATATCAAAGTATCGATAAACATCGCGTTTTGTAAAATATCATTTTATCGATATTGGTTTCTTTGGGCTTATCGATATTTCGATATAGCAAAAATATCAAAACAAATTCGATATTTTTGGTTAATAGTTTTTTTAATGGTTTTTAATGATTCTTTAATGGTTTTGTAAATCTGAATCGCACGCGCGGCAATTCTTGCTAAATTTAAATTCAATGCATTCCCAACTTGTTACATCTATGAGTCATGACCAGCCACACAATAAATGAAATTAAGAAATTGCTACACTTAGCAACAATTCTCTTGTGAAAAGCAGTCTAATAACGACGAGTCATACCGAATGTTGTTTGGGAGCACTTCAAAAAGGCAAGACTTGACAATCCCGTATGACGTCATTGCGGGAAACCAATGTTTAGTAAGGCCGGACAGATTGTAAAACCTAAACAAGCGAACATGCTTACATTTCTAGCCAAAAACTGTTCGACAGAACATAGTAAGAGCCGAAAATTAATGCTAAAATTCAGTAAAAACAATTTTTGCACAATTACAACGGTATTTGACGTCCGTTGTGCCGTTTCGTAAAGTTTTATTTTTTTACGCATGTTTTAAATAGCGGGAAAAATATGGAAATACCGTTATTATCCATATTTTTTCGGTTCATCGATACGGGTTTTGTTAAATACCAAAATCATTGAACTAAAATAAACCAAAGGCTACCTGCCCTCCGAGATTCGAAACCATATTGTTCCGGTTACAATCTAGTTCTTCCACGCAAAGTAAACACACGGCCAGGCTCGAAAAATGAAAATATTCAGCTTGAAAAAAACAGCTCTTAAACAATAATTGCACACTTCTTTTAAAACTGATGTGTTAAAAATAAGACTTTACAACAAATAGAGACACTTTTGTTTTACAACGGCTCTTTTCAAGGTTGTATATGTTGTTGCAATGTTTTTTTTCGGCCGGTCAACATCAGATTCTGACAGAGCTTAATTTAATGCCTTATTTGTCACATATACCAAGAAGGCTCCCTACAGTTGTACTGACATTTTGAGAATCTTCAAAATGAAGGCTATTCCCTTTGATTACGCTTTTTTTCACTTTGGCAGTGATATTCAATAACTAAGAAATATTTCGAAATCAGTTTTCACAATTTCATTGTTGCTACCGATAATTTACCGATTAGATAGGGCTGTAACTCAAGAACAAAGTCGGTGACCCATCTTTTTTATTTTATATATCAACAGAACCTGATATTCAGCAACTCTTGACGAAGTTTTAAAAAATCTGTCTAGGGAGATTTTTTTAATAGCTAAAATTTTATTTAAAGATTTGCACTAGACTGATTTGTTTAAAATTTGAAATAAGTAAAGCATACTTAAAGTAAAACATGTGGGAAATATTTGAAGATAGGTCACCAATGAAACCAATGAGTAAAACGGTTGTGTGTAATTCGTGAAATTCCCCTTACATATTTTTGTCGCTGCATGACTCGTAAAATATTCCATGCGGGCGCAGTTCGCGATCGAAACGAAAACTTTTTGTTTTCCGATACGATGTACTATCGCAGCCAAAACTCCGAAAACTTCGCCAAATAAAAGCTTTCGTAGCATTTGACGCAACTGTCGCAACGGTTTTACATATATACGAGTATTTTGAACAAGTTTGTCCTTTTTTAGCTCTCCCTCATTAAAACATAAGCCATATTTTGAGAAAAGTTTGTATTATTTTAAATGTCCCGCTCTTTGTTTTTATCGCAAATATTAGTGGGAAAATTCCGTGCAAAGCGTGAGGGCTAAATCTTGCCTTGCATTCAATTCCACGCGCAGCTGTAGGAAGCCTCCTTGAAATCTTTGTTTTTGTAAAAAACAGCGCGCTAAGTCTCGCTGTCTCGCACCAAACACGATAAAGTCTCGCGTGTACTACACGATTCAATGACTGTGGCAGACTATGCTGTTTGCAATGTTTGCAATTCTCTGGCTCCTGCAGAGCCGGTAAAGACAAGTTGATATTCGGGGGAACTGCAACAATTACAGCATCAGCAAAACCGTCTGCAAGTCAACGGAATTTCTGTGCAAAACCGAAGTTTTTGCAGTCGTAAATATTAAATAAAGTCCTTCTCTGCACAAAAACGTTTATTCATATACTATTTTTCATGCACGGTCCCAACTTTCCTAATACAACTGAAAAATGTCTAATAAATTTGGGCTTTAACAATACAACGTACTGATTTGTTTTTCAACAGACAAGCCCTGCGAATGCGAATTTTTGTTTAAAGTATCAAGTTCAGAGAAGCTATTTTTGTTAGTGAGCGGCACTATCACCTTTTCAATTATTCAGGGGGACAATGAGTTCTAAAACAGTATTTTATCTATGGTCCATGTAACACACGGACATGAGATCAAAGTCTCATCACGTTTATGACTCAAAACCAATAGTAAGGGTGCACTATAAGGCTCTACGAGTCAATTGACACTTCACCGAACAAGCCTCCATTTTGGCTGGCAAGTATCATGGCAGTAATGACGGCGAAAGTTAGTGGGAAGATAGTCATCCTTATTATGCACTTATCAATGGACGTCCCTGGGAGTACAACCCTGGGACACCCCGAGACTGAAATAAATGTTGATTCGAAATTCTTCCTTTCCCCTCCTATCCTGGGAGAAAGAACAACGGCAACTTTTCGTCCCTCCAGGAATTAAAAAGTTCTGCATAAAAAAAATCAGTACAGTATAGGCAATACCATTCTTGGTTTCAAATGCAATTTGAAAAAAACAAGTAAGCACGAGAAAGTTCTTTCTAGACAATGAAAATTAAAATCGAGAACAATGAACTTACAGGAAGCTGTCAAACGACGAAACGTGCTAAGTTCTTCTAGTATAAAAGGTGTTACAAAATATAGAACCCCTCGAAAAAATCTCCGCACTTTTCCGGCTTATCGTGCAAAATAGTTTCAATAAAACGTTGCCTCAGTATAGCCATCCATTGCACATTCTATGATCGACTTACTGGCAATTTGGTTTTGCGTAGTTTTTTTTACAAATTTTTGTTTCAGCCTCGCTTTAGAAAGCCGGAAACCTCTGTTATAGGGTTAAAAACTAATGCCAAAATATTAGATTTGTAGTAAAACCTCAAAATGAACTGAAAAATTAATAAACTGGCAAGACGCTCATATACACTGCAGATATACAAACTGTCCTAGTTTTATTTTCACTAGCTATGACGCCACCAACGAAACAAATGAAGGGCTAATCTTAGGAAGATTAGTAAACCACGGCAACAAGAGTGAAGTCAACTCAAAAATGAAAATGATAGTGGTAGACAACTCTCATCCACTTCTGTGCCTTTTTGCCACAAAAAACATTGGTCCAGGAAAAGAGATTCTGTACGACTATGGGCAGAAAAGCTATCCGTGGGAAAATAAGGTAAAAAGCGCAGCGTCAAGCTTTCGAAAAGAAGTTTTCTAGAGCAATGAAAAATAACAATGACAGGAATAACTGGATAAAAGTAGTTTCTAACCATCCTGAAATTGACCAGACAGTATAGTTTTCAACTAAATCTACTTGAAATCTATTTATTTCAATTGGAAAGGGAAACAAAGACAGAAAATATCAAAAAATTTAATGATGTCGTAGGTCCGAGAAGTTTAGCTTGAACCTATATTGCTGCACTTCTTCAGCAAGTTAACATTTAAAGTTTATCTCATTTCCTAAGTATGCAGAACAAAAAGCAGAATCAAACTTGTCTTAAGGCCCATTTACACGGGCAATTTTTACTGTGAGTTTTCGCCTGTTGAGCAATATGCAATAGAGTAGGAAACTGGCGAATATACAGGGTCAAACAGTCTTTCTAATGCACTTGTCAGTCAACGTACCCTACCACATACGCCAAAAGGGGAAAAATTGCAGCAAACATCGCCCGTGTAAACTGGCCTTTATTGTGAAACAGATTATCGCATGTCGTTGTCCGTCTTTAGGTGATTTATACAGTACCATAATGTTTTCACTGCCCCTTCATTATTTACCTTAGATTTGTTTCAGCTGAATTTGATTTTTAAAATTTTTTTAATTTTTAATTTTATTTTTTTGAACAGGAAAGCTATCAACCGGACAAACACAGACACTCAAATAACGACGATGATAAGGTGAAAAACAGTTCAACAGAAACATTTTTTGCTTTCTTAACTTAACTTAAAAATAACGGTAGATAATAAAATTTCAGGTTTTCTGGAATGAGAGTAAGGAATCTGAGGGATGCGTTACAAATCCTGGGAAAGGTCTGTGCGATTCAGTTATTGGCCATTTTTAGCGCTATTTTTTATTTACCAATATGCAGTGTAAACGTCCACGATTTTACTCGTTAACGGAGAAGCTGCGGTCAAAAAAGGGTTAAAATTGTTTTAGACTATGTAAGATTTTGGTCATGTGCAGCAAAAGCGTTAACATTTTTCAATAGTGAAGTTTAAATATTCACGCACCTCTCTGATTACAGAATCTTTGAAATCTTGCCACTTTCCTACGGGTGAAAATTGTTTTACTTTTGTTTATTCTTTTTCATTTGGTTGTCATATACAACATTTTTAAAATGTTTGACATATGACATAGTTGCAGGTGTTGATCAACTCGTAAAAATCAGCATCCGCAAGCCTATTCTATATCAAGGACAAGTGATAAGCTACACACCAATTTTTTTATATAGAAATTATATACGCTGAGGTGGAGAAAGAAAAACGAGAACTTCTTCCATATTCAAAAGGTAATACGGTTAACAATGCATCAATAATGAAGACACTGGCTCTAATTATCGAGTAACATGTTCTTAAGGGACTTTTTGAATGAGTAACAGGACGGAACGCTACCTGCGACGTTACAATGAACGGGATCTCGTCCTGCATATATTTCTTTAAAATTTATTCACATCCGTTTCTAAGAAAGCAGGACGTTTTCTGTCTCGTCTCTACAAGCTGGATCCCGCCTTCTTTAGCCGGGATCTCAACTTCGCAACGAACTTGCGAACCTCAAAAACGAAGTTCCGTACATTTCGGTGAAAAGTGAGCTGAAATCGTGTAACAAACATATCGAACAGACCTTATAAAGTAACGCAGAACAACTTCGTTAAAAACACCCTATTATGCAGTCAGAGTTCTGATGAATAGAATTTGGCTTACACTTTGTGAAACATAAAGAAAATTAATGTAAATGAATAAGATTTTCGAAACTTTATGAATCTCCCTATATGCATGTCTGATGACGTTTTTACTAACTTATATATATTTCCTCAAGTATTTTTTTCTAACAGAGTATCATCTCCATTTCTCTTTACAAGTGCTCGTATTTCTAGGAATAGCATGTTTATTTAGCAGACTGATTGATTGATTGACTAATATTTTACGATTTAGACAACGTAAATAAAAGATAACGTAAAGCTACATTTTAATTTTAGTGCAACTGTTCCGAGGAAACAAAATTGTTGGGATTGGGCACACCATGGAAGGGCACGATATTGTCCATGGAAGGCAGATTAAGACTGGCTGGAAGGTCGTTTGCGTCCTAAAACTCCTTTGCAAAAATCTTATTTGCTGGGATGAGTTCCCAACGCATTCTGGGGAGATTGAAGAAGGGAGTTTTAGTGCCTGGCCAGTGGCAAATATGAAAGGTAATTGTAACAGGAGAAATTGTCAAAATAAAACAAAAATGATCGAAGTGCTTTTCCAAAAAACGTTTTTTAAATGATAATTTAGGCCTATTTTTCCATGTGATATTTAATTCACTACAATTTTGAACACAAGTATTCATGGATTGGTCATTAAAGTTATGTTAATACCTAGTTTAGTCTTTCACGAAATGAAAAAACTTTGGACAACCTAATTTTTATTTTGATAGACGGTGAACAAGAAGAACTTTATGTCCCTCAGGTAAGATAAAAAAATTTAAGTGGCAAGAACCTCTTTGGCAATTTTTTGTTGAATGGAATAGTAGCATCAGCAAAGTATCTCACGAAAAACGTTTTTCGATTCGGACAAATAGAAAAAGTTTCAGAGACTTTCAAACTTGCTGTTTTGTCATTCTTCATGATTTACACACTTCGGCTTACTGACGTCATCGGAAACTGATGGGAGCATATTTTGTGACGCCACGCAAGATAGTTGTTGATTGTCACTGCTGGGATATTTTTGGATACTGCACTCATGACATGCTGTCATTGAAAGACAAATCGCAAAAACGATTATAGGCACTTTATATATAACAAACGCACAAACCATTTTATATATAAGTTTCCGCAAAGCAGATGAATTAATTGGTAATGGGAAAAAAGTTCATCCAGGACAAAAATTTACTGCTGTAATCCTTAAAATTCTTAGATGTTTTTACTCAGTTTACGAACACAGGCTGTCTATATGCTGATGGTCGACAAACAGACGAAAATGCAATCCCATACAATGCTTGCTTCGATTTTCTGTAGATCAATAACTTTTCATCGCCCAGCTTTCATGCATGATGTCTTGCACGCATGAGAGGTCATAAGGAGTGCGAAAAAATTGTTAATGAACTCGGGTTCTCGCCAAAAATGTTAGATGCGTGCCTTTCTAATGTTGTATATTTCCATCTGCGGAAAATGAATTCTGTGGGAGAAAATGAATCCTGTGGAAAGAAACCGTCTGGAGCCATACAGTCTAAAACGAGACGCCTCGTGCTTTTTTATAGGAGGAAGCTGCAAATAGTACAAGAAAGGAGGATGAAGAAAACGGGACAAACGATGATGATGATAAGGTGCAGATCATACTTTACATGTGGCAACAAATCTTCATTCATCAGCCAAGCACTATACCAATGAATTTATCTTTCCGCATTATTAAATCTGCAATTTCACATTGTATAGCTGTAACAGATTGAAGCTAAGAAAATTTCCCAATAATTTCTTAACTACAAATACATACTTGGAACGACCCCTTGTATGCACATACTAAATTGTAAATCATGTTCGGAAACACTCAAGACAAATTATATGCCGCTGAGGCCTTGATATATGCAAATCCTTAATGGTATGCTCCTGGCAAGTAAGAAACTCAAAACTTTGTTTCTGATCTCATCTATAATTAGCTGTGGAACAAGGACAAATTATCACCAACTCTGTTCTTGTTGTCTTGAAAGATATCAAAAGTCATTAGTAGACACTACATAACTTAGTGCTTGCTCAGTTTCTCCGTAAATAGCTGCAGACTGTCAGTTTTGCCGATTTATAGAGGTAGTTCATTATAAAGTTTTCCTCCGTTAAAGTAGAAACCTTTCTTTCCAGTGTTATACTAACACTTAGATTTCTAGTTCCTACTTTAGGATCAATCAAAGTGAAATAATTTTGAAAATTTTTGAAGCACATCATGTTTAAACATCCAAAAGTCAATACACAAGATTTCTTCTTTTGTATGTTTTCTACCGAAGGCCGTTTATTATGACGCTTGTTTTCTCTTACGATCTAATAGCACTTACGCTTGGTCTAGAGAGGGCCATGCAGAAATCTACTATACTAATAGTAAATAGTCATTTACATCTCTTCCTCGAGAATATGGTAATCTTTACGTAAAGACTGCGTAATCAACTGCGAAAAAACTTTCTTAGTTAGTTTAAATGAAGAAGTTTCAATAGATTAATTTATATTACTAGAATAATTTGTTATGTGTTATATAGTATTTTTAAATTGAAGCTGGATGAAGAACCCTTTTAGGGAGCTATATTTGAAGTCTATATCTATATATGTCTATGTTTTTGATTGCAGGAATTATCATCTGAAGACGAGTACAAACCGTCTTCATGTGAAGAATCCGAAGACACTGATGAGGAGGAAGCGGACAACGCTCATCGGAAAAAGTTAAAAATCTACTGCACAGGTAAATTCCAATGAAGGAAATTGATTTAAGACATTTGCCATCGGATTTCATCTACGTTTAAACTAGCGTGTTTAATTCAAGAATAAGGAGAGATTACTCTTCTTTAAACAGAATAGATGCCAAACACGAACATTAATGGCTGGCATCCTTTGACCTCTTTTCGTTAGTAGCTCCCAACGTACTTATAAAAGACTTTTAAAAGAGTGCGCTATTTCTCAATGTAAAATACTTTTGAAGTCAATCATCCTTTTGAAATAAGACATTTATTCTAGGTCAGCAATAAAAGTTTGCCCATATGTAACTTTATTTTCCGTTTCCTTTATTTTCCGTTCAGAAACAGCAACAACTTCCAGTGGAAAAACCCGTCCACGGAAAGGAAATAAATACATGGACGCTGTTAATGAGGTTAAATTTTAGTAAATACCCTTTACGTATTGTTATGGAAACGCTGCTTGAAAATATTCAGCTGGTGGACTAGAAAATGGTTCAAAACTCAGTTTTCTGACTGTAGTTGTGTGGCCCTAAAACTATAGTTTTACTATGTTGACTAGGAAGCAGGAACCAAAGAAGATACTGCACGGAAAAGAAAGACCATGAGCGACGCTGATACTGAGGTAAATATATGACATTTTTTACTTTTTTGCAAATTCACCCTGCAATTATTGTGGTGTCTTTGCAATGTGCAATTTAATATTTATTTTACACCGGTTTCTTCGGATGCGGTAGTGTTGCAGTTTTCACAAAAGTGCACTCGCCGAAGGCATTCCCTAAAAACGTAATTTTTTCAAAAATATTAGACATGTCTTTATAAATAAACCGTACATAGACCATTGCTTGCTGGTAAGCTGTGGCGGTTTTGAAAAATAACCGAAATCGAAAACCGATAAAACCGACAAACCGATCTTTTAAAACAATAGACACCACACGCGTTGTGTTTACATTAGTAAACGCAGATATATTACACAAATGTTCACTACAGTAAGAATTAATGTTTACTTAAAGAATATTAGGTGAAAATTTAAGTTGATAGAGCGTTAATGGATTAGTCTATACAGGAACGGTTGTCCGACGCTTATCCGCAGCAGTTCAAGCTACGTAAAGTTGAACATGTATGCTCATTTTCCCTTTTTTTTTCACGAGACTTTTAATTTCGGTTTTTTTGTCTTAGAAATGAAAAACCGATAAACCGATCTAGGAAAATACCCGATTTTTTTCGGTTAACCGATAAACCCGCCGAACTTTGAAATTAAACAAATCTTTACCAACTCGGTGTTTGTTGCCTTGTTTTTTCTTAATTGTCAAGGAGACAAGATGTCCACATTTGAAATCCCAGTTTTTCTGTACTGAGTTAAACCTAACAGCAATTTTGTATTTAGAAAAGCGTGTACAGAAATCAATTATCTCATAAGTTAATCATATCTGTTATTGACTGCAGGAAATGCTATCTGAAGACGCAAGTAAAAAATCCGAAGACGCCAATGAGGAAAAAGCAAACTGCATTCATCGGAAAAAGTTAAAAATCAACTCTACAGGTAAAATCAAATTAAATAGGTTCATTGAAGACATTTAAGAACAGATTTCAACGGCGTTTGATCTGGCTGGAAGCGTGGGCAATTTAACAATAAAGAGCCACATGTTTGTCAGTTATGCAACTTTTAGCTTTACCCTCTTTCATTATTATGAGTAAAGAGAGACAGGTTCTTCAAATAATTTTGCTATGAACCTCAAACATTTGGCTACCTTTCAACCTCTAGCAATCTACGAATTTATGTTTAAAAAATTCTGCTCTTAAAATAGGTCAATAAGAAGCAGGAGCATTATAGAGGGTGAATAAAGACAAGCACGAGTGTACTAATGGGACCAGGAACTGGGCCGTTAGCTAGTTATTCATGTACAAGAAGCTCTTATTAACAGCTTATGACGTATGAAGTGCATAATGGTTTTTGTTTTTCGTATTTGCGTTGCAACACCTTATACCATAGGGCTTGCATTGTACAATTACAGCAAAGAATTGGTTGTAGTTATTTTCCTGAAACAAAAATCAAAAATCGAACTCCGTCAATCAATGAGTAATATCATTTTACATCATTGTGTCAAATTTCGCGACGATTGGAGTAGAAATGACAAAGCCTTACGACTTTTTCCAAGAGTGTCACCCCTTAACAAGAACAAGAAGATTAGCAGCGATTGGGAGCCAGTTCCTGGTCCACTTAAAAAACTGAACAAATTTGATATCGCTTTCAATTTCGCGAGGCAGCTCCGAGTATGAAATTTTTGATGAGAATGGATTGCTTGGATGCTTATAACGCACAGTAAAACATGAACTGATGAAGTTACATTCTAAAACCTAGGCGGTGATATTTGAAAATATATTTGAAATCGCTTGGGCAAAAAATTTAGTAGAAAATTTTAGACAATTTGCCAGAGTTTAAGTTCTCTAATTTGTCATGCAAAGTTTTGTTTCTGCCAAGAAATCAGCCTTTTGCGACCTTTTGCATGCTTAATTAAGTTTTTCAAGGGAGAAAAAGCGAAAAAACATTATGCAAATTAGGCAAAGGCCTTAATTGAGCATGCAAAATATTAGAATTTCGGTTGGAAATGAAACTTTATGCTGGGAATGAAAGGGCTCAAGCAAAAGCCAAATGTAAGAAATTTTGTACAGGAGTTAACTATCCCAGAAATGTTCGACCTTGCAACTCGACATCCGTTTTTGGCTTTTAAATTTTGTGTGCAAGCCATTCTGAATAGGTTCAAAACGACATCACCTCACGGTTTT
This sequence comes from Phenganax subtilis, assembly GCA_025434845.1. Classification (NCBI taxonomy): domain Eukaryota; kingdom Metazoa; phylum Cnidaria; class Anthozoa; order Malacalcyonacea; family Clavulariidae; genus Phenganax; species Phenganax subtilis. The sequence goes on from JAOBYK010776434.1 coordinate 17,957, forward strand.
AAAAGCTAACTTTAGGGATTTTTTTTTGTTCCACATTGTAAGCATCCTAGCAATCTTTATCAAGTGAAAGTTGATAACAAGGGTTCTGTTATTTTGCTTTACAGAAGATTGGTCTCAAAAGGAAAATAGAGGAAAAATTAAAAGAAGTGAAGTGAGTGGAGGCGAAACAGTCACTCGGTCAAAAGGTACAAATGTTGACCTCAAACAATAACTCTCCAATGTTGCATCATCTAAATATTCTTAATTCAAGTTAAACTACCCTTCTTTATCAAAATAATCCTTTCAACGTTTTACCCATTTAATCAACATCACAGCTGATAGCTAACGAGTGATGTTAAAAATGTGAAGAGTTTTTGCTTTTAAAACCGCATTGTTGTTTAACTGCTTTTTGCATTTTGGAATGCTAAAACAATCTAATGTAAGGGTCGATAGCTCCACTCTCCTTCTATACAAATACTTGTAAAATTCATTGGTAATTCATGAAGGAATAAACCAATGAAAATTCCCTATTACCATCACATGGATGGTGTTTTTTACCCCAATAAAGATCTAGTGATTTAAATACAAATTGTGATAATATTAGTAGTATTCAGTAGTATTCAGTAGTATTAGATAGTATTCATTAACTTTGATAGAAATATACTGCTATCCAATTAGTATTCATTAACTTTGCTAGAACTCTGCTGCTAACTTAACACCATATTCACCTTACAAGTACGTTAAAATATGAGCATTTGATTTGTTCAGGGAATCACAAAGGCTCGTGCTAGGCGCTGACCATTGTAGTTCCCCATACAAATCAAGCGCTCATACTTTAACTAGTACAATGAAGCTAAAGTAACATTAGTCCGGAGAAAGCTCTTGCACGAGGTGCTCTTAAGTGGATCTTTACAGTAACTATACTTCTTACAAACAGTAATAAAACATAAGGTGCACGTAGGCAAAATAAATGACAGAAACATGAATACGTTAAGATGACAATAGACAACTGTTTACACATAAAAGACAATACACGCAACTTAAGGAACGAAACACATTGACGCTGCAGACACGAGAATAAACATTATAAACATTGAGAAAGAAAACCGATCGCTATTTGGTAACAAATGCTAAGCTCTCTAAAACCTTTAATTTTTTACAAAAATTCAAAATATACTTCCTACGCTTAAGTATTAATTAAAATTTACGTTTTTGTTTTACACTAAAAAGTCCGTTACAGCCTGTTTCATACTGACAGCAAAAGAAAAAGAAGTCTTACTTCTTCAACATTGTATATTTATTTAGTTTACGTCATACAAACGGCAGAAGGAAAAAGAACGTACGACAAGAAACACAGCTGCTTTTTCTGTAAAAAAGAATTTCATAAGATAGCTCGACACCTTATCCAAGTTCACAAGGACGAAACTGAAGTGAAAGAAGCTCTAAGATACAGTCCCAAAGACGAAAAGAGAATGGAGCTTTTTGAACGCATTTGCCGTTATGGAAATTATAATCATAATATGCAAGTGCTTGAGTTAAAGGAAGGCGAACTAAAAGTAGTGCGACGTCCTTCGCCGGGATCCAAGGTGACGCCAGAAGACTACGGGCCATGCAAATACTGTTATGGGTTTTTCCTTAGAGAGGAGTTGTGGAGGCATGGGGTAAGATGCCCTTACAAAGCGGACAGTGAAACACCTGCGGCTAGGGAAATGAAGTACTCAGCGAAACAGATGCTCTCCGGCGAGACGTTTGATGCCGGGTGTAGCAAGTTTTTATCTGAGAAAGTTTTGTCAAAGATGGTGAACGACGACATAAGCTTAATTGTGCATGAAGATAAAACAATACTGACAATGGGCAGCCAAATGTTGGAGAAAAAAGGGACGGAAAAAGCTGGTGAGGTTTCGCAGAAAATGCAACTACTTGGAAGAGTCGTTAGAGAGGGTAGAAAAGCACCTGGAAAAAGTAACTATAATTTGGTGGATTTTTTGAAGCCCCAAGAATTTGACACGCTTTTACAGTGTGCTAGAACTCTTGCTGGGTACGAAGAAAATGATGGCTCGTCGTCAAAACAATCCTTCAGATCTCCAGCCACAGCGGTACATTGTGGCTATGAATTGAAGAGAGCTGCTCAAATTCTTCGCTGCCAGGCTTTGAGGGAAAAGAATCTAGCCGTTAAAGAAGATGCAGATCTTTTTCTTCAACTTTATGAAGCTGAGTGGCACAGCAGAGTGGCAGCTCCTGCGTTAAATTTTCTTGCCTTTAAAAAGCATAATACTCCGCAACTACTGCCTTTGACGAGTGATCTTTTGGAGCTAAGAAAATTTCTAACCACCCAACTTGCTCGTCTCACAAAAAAAGTGAACAAAGAGGTTAGCAAAAAAGATTGGAGAGAGCTGGCTGAATTATGCTTGGCAAGATTAATCATGTTTAACAAACGAAGAGGTAATACAAACACCAGCATACTTGATATATGCTTATTCTTTTCACTTTCCAAGTAGTTTCGATAATTATGAAATAAGATTTTTCTCGTAAGAAGGATAAAGATGGCCGAGTTAAAATTGAGCTGTTGCCATTTATCAGTTTGGTTTTAAATTTTCGTTCAAGAAAAGCTCGCGATATAACTGGACTTATGATATACGAGTGTAAAGTACTGTTTAACAAATTAATATAAGTTTAAACGACGTTTTTCTCTGTTCAAACAAATTTTATGTTTAAAGCTTATTTGTCAATGGAGTCAAAATATTGGGAGTTTGCAATGGTGCGATAGGAAACACTTGCAACACTCCTTTTTCCAGTATTATCATCTGGTAGACCCAAGATCTGAGTGATTCCAAAGCACAACACCTAAGACATAAAGCCCCAATGATATTTTGACTTTATTTCAAAGTCATTTTCAAACTACTTAACTATTTATAGATTTGCTCAGATCTTTTTCGCCACAAAAAGTCGAAATATCACCAAAACGTGTTGTCTTGCTTTTGAACAACACAAATCGTGTGAGTTTGCATGAGGATATTCGGACTTCACTAGTTTCATTTTAGTCAGAGTGTCCCCATTGCATTTCGTTATCAGATACAGTTTTTTTTATATTTTTCAATCGTAGGTGGTGAAGCAGCAAAAATAACTGTTGGCACTTTTCAGTCCAAACCTAACTGGAATAACCAACACAACCAGGAGATTTTTGAGTCGCTATCACCGAGTGAGCAGCAGTTATGTAAACGGTAAGGCTAATGAAAATAACTCAATTCTGTAAAATTTTCATTAATGTTAATAAACGTTAAAGTCTCATAGCCAGAATGAGAAAAATTAACGATTACTGGGCAAGCTTCAGCAAAATATTGTGGTTTTTTGGAAGTGACAAAATCAGTTATATGTCAATCGCGAAAAAAGAGGCAAATAATTGATTTGCAAGCTATTTCAAATAACTGTATCATGTGATAACCAAGTTCAATAAATGTTTAGTTCATTTATTAACTTAAGACAACCGTACTAAGATACACAAATATTCAAGAAGTTTTTCAGCTTCCCAAAAATTGACTACTGCATCACTAAACATAATAAATACGACAGTAGCGTGAATTTTCAGTAAACTGAAAATAAACGACCACTGTATACGTCGTAAATATCTATAGTTTACTTTGGTAAAATTAATTACAACAACCCGAGTAAGAGCGCCAAAGCAAGTAAAATTAGAAATGCGTTCCTTGGGTTCGAAATTTGTTTGAAAGTTCCATTACAATTTGCTCGTCTAATACATTTTTTATATGAATGGGTTAATTAAGCCAATCAAAACAAAGAAAGGAAAAATATGTGTAATCATTCACAATTGTTGGATTGAGCAGAAAAACGTGATTCCTAGCTTAGTGATACAAATCCAACATTTAGAAAAGTAAATCCTTTTGTCACCTAGAGTATACGTGTTCAAAAAATTGCAGAAATTATATACTATTATAATAATAGACACAATATTTGAAATATATGAATTACTTCGTGTGTTTAGATTGGACATGGTTGAAATAATTGGAAAGCGTAACAGGAAAGTTCCAGTTATCTTGACAGACGATGTTAAGCACGCAATGACCACACTCGTTGGTACAAGAGAAAATGCTGAGGTCCATCGGGATAACGATTATGTTTTCGCGGTAAACGACAGAAAGTCAAGAAACCCCATTAGAGGCCACGACGCTTTGAAAATCGTTTGCAAAAAAGTGAAGTTGGAAAGACCAGATCTAATAAATTCAACAAATTTAAGGAAGTACGTGGCCACGGTCAGCCAGCTCGTGGACATGAATGAGTCGGAGATGGGGTGGCTGGCAAACCACCTTGGACACGATATTCACATTCACAAAGAGTACTACCGTCTGCCACAAAGTACAATAGAAATGGCGGTAGTTGGAAACCTACTGATGGCCGTCGACGAGGGGCGGGCAAACAAATTTAAAGGGAAGGACCCCAGAGAACTAACTCTTGAAGGTAAATAAAACCGTGAATTTACTGCTGTGTGCAAGCTACTATGAAGCGTGCGATTTTTTTCATGTTTGTTTATAAGTTTCAAAACGGGTACGTTTGCCAGGAAAGCATGCACGTTCTAGCAAAAGTTCGTTACATCTCGGCAAACATCAAAGAGTAACGAGCTGACTTCCGTTAAAACATCCGCAATTTCTTGTCAAACGTGGACGTTTGAAACGTAAACATACATGAAAAGAATCGCACGCCTCATGGTAGCTTGCAAACAGCAGTACAATTATGCTAAATAGTCTGCAGGTTTTCATAAGGCTTCATGCTCTAAAAAAATGGATAGTTGTAAGTTATTTACTTCAAAATTCAATAAATTTACATTTTTAATTAATTTTCATAAAACTATAATATAGATTTCATCGTCATTTCCACGAGCTTTGATGGCTTTTGGGGGTCAAAAACACTTCCGCGCGAAAACGTTATTCTTCAATTGCTCTAAATCTCCATCAGAAAAAACACTATGTCTGATAATATACCAAAGGCAAAAATGAAAACAAAATTGTTTTAATTTCATATTTCTTTAACTACAGTGGCTAAATTATTGATCCACGTTTTTCAATCAATTAGCACTTAGTGGATAGCAAGACTATACACTCTTAAATTCAAACATGTCATTATGCATTCAAGTAATTTGCAGCATTTTGATTGGTTATTAGCATGCAGATAAATCATGAGATCAAGCAGTGATTCTTACATGCAACCGCTAAATATGTTGAGTAAGATTACTGACGTAGGAACCTGCAGATAAAAGGAAAAACTAATGGAAGAAAAGACTTGCAGAGCGCCACAATGAACGTAAAAAGTTCCACTACATTTTATTCTTATTTCAGTTTTTCTTGAAATAGGAATTTCAGCATGAGGAAACAGGACTGTCAAAGCATTTCGTCGAATTATTTCGTTCGTTTACAAATTGTTTAAATGTGTAGTAAAACATATATTGAATTCGGGCTTGACTTAACTTAACTTAACTTAACTTGCGAATAAGACAAACTTCGGCCCTGATAACTTTCGATATTATTCTCAACCTCATCCAACAAATGTTTAAAAGACGAAAGTGAAAAGACTATTGACACAAGGCAAATACATTTTATTCCAGATTCCTTTGACATAAATATGATTGCTCTTTCTGCAGATTTTAAAGATCAACATGAAAATCAAGTTGACGAGGGTATGTTGAGTTCCTGATACCATATAAAGACAGCAAATTGTTTTTCAAAAATCTCGAAAGCCAGTAAAGCTTGTTTCGTCCGTACTAAGATAGCATGACTTTCCGGTCAATTTGCTATTAAACGTACCCAAAGTCAAGAGTGGTTTGGTAAACGTTCCGAGGTGCGAGGCTTGAGCGACAATTAATCACTAGTCAACCGCAATTTTATGCTATTACTTTGTAATATTCTTGTTAGCAAACGAATGGGGCGCTTTTATTTAATTTAATGAGTTCAAAGAACAACAAATTCATTTTCAAAATGCACTTTTCTGACTTATGATTGGACAAAAGCTCCGCCCGTAGCCGTCCGAAGATCTTTATGTTTCGAGTGATCGACGTGAGCGGGCATTAAAGTTTGATGCTTGTTGGTATGGCTTACGAGCCCCTGAAAAGAGAGGAAGGGTGCCGGACTCCCCTAGAAAGGAAACAGTTTGATCGTTTTAACACTTAACGTTCTATTGCTACGTACTCTATAAAATCGTTGTCCGATATATCATAAAGATTTTGTTTAGCTTCTTTACCGTGCAATTCATTTTCACACAACATATTATCGGATCACTTATTTTATGACACCGCAGGAAAACAGTGTGTTTGCTGACGCTCGTTGTTGCCCGTGACGAACGGCGGTCTGAGGTCAACAAGACACTGTTTCTTTCAGTGTAGTTGGTATATATCAAATGAAACGAGTTGAAAGCTTTCTGAAGTACGCAGGAAGCCATATGATTTGCTCTACTTATAGCACTACTCCTATTTGGTTTTGCTAAAATCTCGTGCTATGAAATCGATTATGAAAGCAAAAATATTGACGTACTAAGACTGAGGCGATTGAGTGTTTGAACAAATCATTCCGAATTTATTTTGTGATATAGGAAAATTGTGTTTAAAATAAGGATATAAATTTGTCAAAAGTTGCTATTGAGGTAAATTATGAGCAAACCCTAATATTTAAAAAGATCGCCAAAAATATTTATCTTTCATAGCTTTAACACGTCATTTCCTATCACAGCCATGATGAAGAAGATCTGTCCACTAGATTCAAAAGTGTTCACAACGGTATCACAAAACTATGAAAATTTGCTCAAATTTTATCTATATCCCCTAGATAATAGACTAAAGAGAAGTTCTCCTGAAGAATTGTTAGAGGAATCAGTCACTGAAAGAATTTCCTCAAGTGAAGGTGAGGTTTAGGCAGTAGGGAGCTTACGAAAAGGCAAATTCCGGCGACGACGCCGTGACAAGAGTAACAATGCGCATGCGTTACTTATTTCTGGCTGCTTCGCGTGACCACTCCGCCGCCAGAAAAGCTCTTTTGATCGCATCCTCAAAATTCAAAATGGCGGGAAAACGAGTTATTTCGAAAACGTACAATTTGACAATATTTGAATATGTTTCTTTCTATTCTTATTGTATGCTAACAAACTTAGATATAATTACATATTTTCTAACTATTTAGCGAATGTTTCTGATCACTCACACTGAACTTAGATGCGAAATTTGAAAAAAACAAAGGTGTTGTGGCCGAATTCGCGACGTCGGCGAATCCAGGTGGATTCGTAACATGAATTTGACTTAGGACGACGCGGTGTTGTCATGGCGTCGTCGTCGCAAAAAAGTGTGTAATCGTAAGCTCACTATTGTGACTGGTGAGCAAAATTTTTCAAATTAAGTTTTTCGGCATAAAAGTTAACTGGCGTACAACTAACAGGCACCAGGATTTTAATTGTTAAGTTCTACGGCGCTGGATGGCGACATTACAATCACAGCATGAAATGTAACAGAAAGAAACTCACCAAAATCAAGCGAGCTTGCCTTACATGTACGTGTTTGCTACAGCTGCTTTAAAACTGTCATGTATTCTCATCATGAAAAGACAATATACAAGTTCCAAAGGAATTTAGCTGCCTATATAACATGCATGATTAAAATGTCACATCATACGAAGTTTTTTTTTTTCAAGCAAAATTGGAATTCTTTGAATAATAAAAAGCGAATTTTGTTCATTTGTATTCAAATAAATTACTCCACGGCAAATGTCCCTAAATATTGTCAGTGGGCGACAAAATCTTAATTTTAGGAAAACAATGAAAATTTTAAAGGAAATCAATGTCATAAGTAAACGTAACTATTTTGGAATACATGCTGTACTTTCTCAAAAAATTTAAAGAAGTCTGTAGTTTCTGTTCTGTATAATAAAATGCAATGAATAGTGATGTAACCGGTGACATCTGCTCATAATCGAGAGAGAATGAAAATTAAACAAATTAATACAAAAAAATCTTTTTACATTTTAGGCAATTGTGGTCGAGATTCCAAAAGGAAAAAAAAGCCTTGGAAAACGTGCGAAAAACAAGCGGTTCTTGAATTCTTCAAGGACAATATAAAAGAAAATAAAATACCAAAAAAGGAAAAGTGTGTGAAATTTTTACAGCTCCACGATGAATTCAAAGACAGAACGTGGACAAACATTAAGGACTTCGTGCGCAATTATTTGAATAAAACAGTACATAGCTAGATGTAGCTAATTAGCAGCAAAAACCGTAACAGCGTTATATTCAGTTCATTCCTCGCAAAAACTGGTATGTTACGTTACATGGGAATGTTGTAATACTTGTGCATATTGGTGTGACTTTTTATATAGCCACGATGAAACGTTGAAATAACGATTTATTATAATCTATGTGAATATCGTTAGAAGATAGGTTTCCATGTAAACCACTTAACATGGACCAATTTCTTCTGCTGGAAAACAAGTTTCCATACTTTCGTACACTACCTGAAATGCACCCTGCCAGTCCCTCAGTCATTTAATAATTTTGCAAATCCCTCTCGCCACAAAGTTTCCGACAGGAGAGTGATATTTTGGACCAGTAACTGCCCAAAGGAAGTGTGTGTGTGTGTATGAGGGGAGGTGGTGAGCGCCACTCCGGCAACGGATAAGTTACTCCACTGACTTGGTAGTTTGGTTGCATGAGCGCAGCGGTGATGCCACAGCAGCATTAGAGAGGTTAGGATTGCCTACCGGTGCGGCAACGGGTAGCCGGTAGAAAAAATGACGTCATTTTCGCGAGGATTTTCCCGCGCTACAAGTTCTCGGTAGCCGTTTTTGACCGGTGGAAAGCTGTTTACACGTTCAACAAGAAACGGGTAAAGGCCCTGTTACACAGTGCAATTTCTCTTGCAACTTGCAATGCAATTGTACTCTTGAGATAGGTTAATAAATGAAGAGTGTTGGAATCACAGGAATTTACCGAAATGCATCCGAAAATACCATCGATAAAAATTAAGGAGGAAAAACTGGACTGCTCTGAGGTAGGAAGATATTTTTCCGATATCATTAAGAATTGTCAGATAAAGGGTTAATTAGATTCAAAGAGAAGCAGCAACGAGAAATTATTGGACGTCCTAAGATATAGAGTCCTTATATTCAAAACCAGCACTCAAATGGTTAGATTCAGGCGTGAATCAGATGGGACTCTCGACTGAAATGTAGTCCGTGGTATCTTTCTCTTCAAAGCGCGTGATGCGATTTTACCGAAGGCACTTTTCACCCATTAAAACATGCTGTTTTTCGCGCTATTAAATTGTCACAAATAAGAAATTGAGAG
>JAOBYK010777545.1:0-27255 GCA_025434845.1 Phenganax subtilis
ATAGAATGAATAATTCCAAGCAAAACTTTAGTTTAACCCATTTTATAATTAAATATAAAGACTGGAAAAAAGATACATGTGAACACAAAGGTGTGCCGTTCTTAACAAGACTAATCAAATGCCATAGATGATCATTATACTCTATATAAAACAAAGTTCTTCCCAATACATACATTGTTCTGTAGTTTTTCCACGAATTTTACAGGCTCAGCCAATGCCTCTTTGCGTAGTCTGATCAGTTTTTCATAATCCTGCAAATTTCAGCTAAATAAATAAGCATAAGTCCACTGCTGATTGACAACAGGAACTGACAAACCTGTATAGCTTGCTTCCTTTGCGCCTCAAGTGCAATGAAAGTTTGTAAAAGAAGTCGATAGCTAAAAATATAAATAAAAATAAAACATGATGAACACAAATACTGGCAACGTTTTTTGATCCACTGTCAGTGACCAATAAAAGAAATTCTTTTAAAAGACAATAAAAGAGTTCGCTCTTTAATGACCACGGACAGCAAAGGAGACATAGCTGGGCACAGTGTGTGAACTTGTGCACAGTCGACCCTTATACTTACTCAGCATTGTCCTTCAAAGCCAAATGATCAGATTCAAAATAAAACCTTTTATACACATCATTTTCATCAGGAACTCCTTCATCTAAACTATTGAATTCAACTTTTTGAAAACAATTCTCAATTGAAAGTTTGTCTTTATCATCTTTAACTTGATGCTTGTTATCTTCGAACAGCCCAATGTCAACAGTCATATCTGAAGTGCATTCTGTTTGCTTGCTGCCTGAAAATTGCTTCGAATTGATATCATTATCACGTGCTTCACTTTTGACACCAGCCAAGGCCCCATCATTCTTGGACACTTTTTGTCCATTCGTGCAACTGAGGATATCAATTTCACATTCAGTATCATCACAATTTATTTCTCCTTTGATTTTCGAGCTTTTCGCTTCCATTTTGCGAATACATTAATATTATTATCGTCAAACTTTCCCCTTTTCCAATGTTCCAAACTCAAATTTATTTGGTCACCATTTTGATTCCACAGCAAGCCCTAAACTTCTCGCTCTAAATTGTTCAGACTTCCCGCCAAAATCTACTGCAATACGATTGGATGACAAATTTTCTGGTGGTCTAATCACAGTGCAGAATTATTAAATGCAAAATCTAACGATTTCAAGCCACTGATCTCTATGTGAGCAGGGAAGCTAATGAACAGATTTTAGTAAAGATAGCTAAAAAAAATTTGTTTCAAGATATAGGTCGAGTGCTAAAGCATAGCCGAATCTGAGACGACTTGGGACAGGGGGTAAATGCTAAATAATTTTATGCATCAAACAAAATCATCAACATTTATTTTTAATAAAACCTGCAAGCTGGCGAACAGCTGGCGTATGCCAGCTTGCAGTTATTACGCAAGCTTTTTTCTTACTTTGAACAAACCGCAATTTCTAACACTAAAAAAAGAATCAAAATTAAAATTACTAATACTATCATCTACTTATCTATATACTTGATACTGATATAAAACACAGGTCAGGTATTCTACTTGACAACAGTTGTAAATGGGAACATGATACTATTCATTGCTGTAATTGGATACTGTTGATACAAATTTTTAACCTTATCAGTCATATCTTACGAATCTGTACTGCTACACTGTACTATTTCATTTTACTAATATCGGTGATATAAGTTCGATCTGCTGTCCAAAACTTACTTATTGAATTACCTATCAGGTTTACAGTTTTTGCTTGCGGAATTCATCGACTGTCTTCGCCGTAAGATGAGAAAAGATAGTAGAAGATTGTTATGGGAAGATTGGTTGGCAATTGCTATTTATTTTGTTTTCACAATGGGAGTTGGCTTGGCTGTAAGTATACCTAGATTTCACTAAAAACTTCAAGGCGAAAGCAGATGGAGGTCATCTTGCATTTTTCATGAGAAATCTTTACATTTAAGTACCTGTATCAGCGTACGGGATTTTACATATTTGTAGTGTGTGAGGCACTAGGTGGCTGTGCACAGCTTTACATTTCTTTGTAATTTAATTACGAGGAAATATTAGGCTGTGTACAGGCTAGTGATATGGAGACTTGCAGTACTTTCATTTGCAGATCGAGTTGCGGGAAATGACGTAAAAAGGAGAATTTTCGAGACCGAAAACCAATGCCAAAAACAGGAAAAAAAATTAATTCGCAATTGCCCTTTACGTCGCGTCTGGCGATATCAATACTATTTAAATCCAATATGATGAAACTTTGCACAAAAAGATATACTAGAAATGTTGTTTAAAATATTCAGTTGTTATAAGTAAATATGTACAATTTCTGACTGTAATACAGATACTTTAAACAGTCGCACAGTATTTCCGCATCTTGTGAAAGAACTCATGAACATTTAGGGATAAAACTGACTTCCTTTCACCATCATTTAACGTGATTCACCACTATGTGACGCATACTGAAACACACTATCAGCGAAGCCTGTAAACTTTTTCTGATGAATTTAGGTAAAATTTCGTCGTGGAAGGCGAGAGTCTGCAGAGAGTTTTTTCCTCGCTGGACGTTCATTGGTATGGTGGATGGTAGGTGGTAGCATATTTGGTAGCAATATTGGTGGCACTCACTTCATTGGTATAGCAGGCGATGGTGCAGCTACTGGCATTGCAGTTATCTGTTACGAGTGGCAGGTGGGTACATGTAGGGCAGATATACAATGCATGAAGCACGCAAATGTACACGTTTTAACACTTTCTTCTCATCATTTAGGCATGTTGGACTCTGCTTATTCTCGGATATTTTTTTGTTCCAATTTATTTAAAATCTGGTGTGAGTATATACGAATAAAGCCGGTTGTCTCTATCAATAAAAATTTGACTATCTACACTTCATTTGATTATGTATCGTTTTCAGATCTACACAATGCCAGAGTATATACAAAGACGTTACAAAAGTCAGTCGATTCGCACTATACTGACTTTTATAACTCTTGTGAGCTATGTTTTCACTAAAATATCGGTAAGTATAAATCAAAAAACTTGAATCGCAACCAAAGGGACTTCATCAATACGCTTGTTTTGATTCTTCATTTTAGATCGATATTTACGCCGGCAGTGTCTATTTTCGAGAGGCAACTGGCTGGAATATCTATATATCAGCTTTCCTTGTACTCAGCATTACCGCAGTCTACGTCATTATCGGTGAGACTAGATGCCAAATTATGAAGTGGAATTTCGGCACAAACGCGATTAAGTCAACAGGTGCTTTAACTCAATTGTTTCAGGTGGTCTTGAAGCGGTAACATTCACAGATGTTCTACAAGTTAGCATCATGCTTATTGGAGCTGTAGTACTCACAATATTAGGTAAATTTTCTCCACGTTTACAGAGCATGTATGTTTCTATGGGATGCGCTTGCGTTTCTCCGACTCCAGCCCGTTTTCCTCTACGCAAGTTTGTTCGAACGAAAAATACACCTAACAACGTGATGCGTCTTTTGCGGCGAAATATTTTGCAAGCCAATCACATTGCTAGATTTACTTTTCGCTCGAACAAAATAGCGCTGTGGAAAACAGGCCAGTTCGGCCCGGTTTACATTTCGCATAATCGTCGAACCGTTGCATGTTATATAAAAAAGTGTATTTCTCGAGGATTCAACGTTCAACCAAACCAAGAACACTAAATCAGCTTTAAAATGTTACCTTTGCTCAGTTACACTTTGTTTCGACATTGAATTTGAGAGGAGGCTGAACTGGACAAAAAAGCGATATCTGAACGAGGTTTTCCCGAGTTCAGGCTCACAGTGAATATTTCACTGGTCGTGGCCACATGGAGGCTAACTCAGACTAGTAACAGAAACATTTAAATGAATTGTCTGTTATCAAGGTTTTTCCGAAATTGGTGGTGTTAACAAACTATGGGAAGAATATCCGAAATCATTTGGTCGAAACTGGCGACTTATAGAAAACGCTACAATTAATGGTACTCTGCCAGATTCTGGAAATTCATCCAGTTGCTACGGTCTCACTCCATACTGGGGTAACATGTTTCGACCATTTGATGACCCTGATTTCCCTTGGTTTGGTCTCTGGTTTGCTTTGCCTATCGTTGAGATTTGGTATTGGTGTACCGATCAGGTTTATAATATACCTCATTTAATTTTTATTTTAAGTCTAGCAGTTTCGTGTGAGAAAAACATAGAAACAAGTAGGACTAAGTTTCATTTGCTTGCTGTTATAACTGAGGTTGTATACGTTTGAAAATGACTACCATTCGCTACCTTGTGAGGCAACGGCTGCTTTCCAACTTTCGCATTTTTCCTGCGCACCTGTGACACCTTATATTGTCATAAAAATCGATGAATATCTACAACGTAAAGTTTTAAACGAATAGGTGCCCATCTGCTGAAGTAATTCTAAAACATGTCAGCTTTCGAAAGATTTTAACTTATTCGTGCGTGAAGAAATGTGACAGTGGAATGACACCTTACTAACACCCGCAACTCGTTTGCTTTAGGTCATTGTTCAACGTGCGTTAGCTGGAAAGAATTTGGTGCACGCAAAAGCAGGAACAATATTTGCAGCATATTTGAAGATCTTACCAATGTTTATCATGGTTTTTCCTGGCATGATCAGTCGTGTTTTGTTTAAAGATGATGTAGCTTGTCCTGATGCGGAAAGCTGTGAAAAATCATGTGGAAACAAACAAGGATGCTCCAATCTTGCCTATCCAAGGTAAATGATTATAAAATGGTCTGAAAACTTAAAACGCTGTCGTTTTATGATGAAGCATTTGCACCATGCTAATAGGTATAGTCGAAGAGAATATAGTCTGAAACTTGAAAGCTCCCAAAAATAGTTGTAATTTAAATTTAACGTCCAGAACATCTTAACCGCTTGCTTACCGATATTTTTGCTATGCTTTAGATTGGTATTCAATCTATTGCCAACGGGAATGGTCGGCATAATGATGGCAGTAATGTTAGCTGCAGTAATGTCTTCGTTATCTTCAGTCTACAACAGTGCCAGCACTGTTTTTACCATTGACATTTGGCAGCGAATCAGACCAAGAGTAAGTTCGATTCAATGTTTTTGTGTTGCGCAAGCACAGAAGAAGCACGTTTGAGCCGGAAAGTGTTCTCTTAAACAAACTTTGCAGTTTTACTTATACTAGGATGCGCTGCGGTGGAGTTTTACTTGCTTAGATTAAAATTTAGTCGATAGCTGAAATCATCCATTGTTATCTTTAGGCAAGTGACAGAGAAAAGTTAACGGTTGGCCGAGCAATTGTGGCTGTTCTTGTGGTCCTGGGTCTAATATGGATGCCTTTAATTGAAAGTAAGGAATATTGAACTCGTCAAGAAACTTGTCGAGGAAAACTTGCTTGCTTGTGTGGGGCTTTTTTATCGCCTTAAAAGTGTTAGTTCATCCTTTATTTACTTTTCCTAGGGGGAGGAAGTGGCAAATTGTTTCGTTACATTCAAACCATCAATTTTCTTATGGGCTCGCCTACAATGGCAATTTACTTTGTCGGAATGGTGTGGCCGCGTGCCAACGAAGCGGGCGCCTTGGGCGGATTTCTGATCGGCTTATTGTTAGCTGGAGCGCGATTTGCCACGGAGTATATTTATGAAATTCCAGCATGTGGCGAGGCTGACACGAGACCAACATTTGCTTCCATAAACTACATGTATTTTGGTAGGTTGATAGATTGCATGGTATTTTGCTCGATTATTATCAAAGTATGAACGCATTTTCTCCTAGGAATTATTTTGTTTATCGTCTCCGTGACTGTAATGATAATACTGAGTTTGTTGACGAAACCTATTCCCAAAGAGGAGCTTGATGGTTTGACTTGGGTAACTTTGAAAAACAGATCTGGTCCGGCTAATAAAGAAGCACAAGCAATGAGAAACTCTGGCACAGGTGACGTAGCCTCTGATGAAAAAGGTACAAAGTATTCGTCGATAAGACTTCATTGACGAGATCTCCTTGAAGGCCTTTTCTACTACGGCCGTTTTGCCCGCGCGGGCGTAGCGCACAGTTTTTAACATGCTCTGTTGTTGATGGTACGCTCTTGATCTCGTGTCCACGCGAAGAAGTTGAATTACTTTTAATTTTCCTGGCGTGCACGCGAGACCAAGTGCCCGCAGACAATAGTAGAGCAAATTCAAAAGTGTGCACTCCGCCCGCGCGGGGAAAACGGAAAATGGCTTTAATACTTTTCTGCGCTCAATTACCTAATATAGAGTTCTACATATAAAATTTTTTGTAGACATTGAATTGGCAAAATACAACGAATCAATGCAGAGCTACACGTTGGAACCAGATTTCAGCGAAACAAATACCGTGGATGTATTGTATCAAACGCGCAAACAAAAACTGGTACTGAATATTAGTTCCGTTATATTGCTCATGCTGTTGCTTTTCTTGTGGATTTGGTATCGTTGAACCAGAGGATACTTCATGTAGTCGGATTATATAGCATCCAAAACCCTCATCGAATATTGATAACAGTGATAGAAACGTTTAAATTTGTTATCATGTAAAATTATCATTTTAACTGAAATATACATTCTTATGAGTCATAAAACACCCTCTAAAAAGTTGGGTAATATGAACATCTATTATTTTAAATTCTTCTGTATATCATACACACAATGGAAACTGACCAATTTCTTATATACACTCTGTTGAAAAATTAGCGTAAGTGTACCCAAGATAAAATCGTAAACACAACAATAAAACACTATTGTGTAGTAGACTTTAAACATTGCAATTTATATGGATACAAATGCAATTAAAAATGGCTTGAGCGCGGTCTGTCTTACGTCAAATATTCAGAGGCGCCACCAGAAGTTTTTCGAGAGGGCAAATTCCAGGACGGTCCGGGACAAATTGAATTTTTACTATCTTCCCCCCCTTCTTATCGAATTTGGGCAAATCAGAAAACCTATTATAGAAATCACTGGAGGGGGGGCGCCCTCCGTTGCCGGCGCCACTGCAAATATTTAATACTCATAAATCCCTTTCACAATAAAATAATTGGAATTTGAAGTACTCATTGTTACCTAGCATTGTATGTACACCAATTAAACGTACAGCATGTTAAAATTTATCTCAAATTTTGCGAAAAGTTGAAGTGCTGCAAGTTTCACAATACGAGGAGATTAACTCTCTTATAAAACTGCGTGAGCTACGACAACATATTTGTATCATACAGGTATAAGATATCAATCATATTTATAACGGCGTGACAACATACTACCACCATAAAAGCCGTATATTAAACCTGAATTATGATCAGAGGACTCTTTACCAAACCGGTTACAACTCGTTATCAAAACCATTTATAACAAGTTATCTAAACCGGTTATAACTCGTTCTATTTACAACTGGGACTCTTTTCTATAGTGGGCGTTAGTCCCCTTGGATTTTGGCCCAGTGTTGTTTCGTCCGCCATCTGGTAGACTACACCGTTGTTCATCAATACGATTAGACTGCAGGCGCAAGATCAGACCAAAAAAGTCCTCATCCGGGACAGTAGGGGCTTGTTGAATTAAATCCGGGTCACAACGTTGGTCGTTTATGCGCGATTCCTACAGATTGCAAAGAGCAGCGGTTAGGTCACTGACCGCGAGCAACGAGAGCACGAGAAGCTAATTATCAATAACGCGCGTACAAAAGAACTAGTGACTAGTGTGTAAATTCGATCTCCTTCTCCGAACCTGCGATATTTGTTTAAGATCAAAGATATCGCGACCTCGGGGAAATCGATTGACTATTGCAAAGTGCGTTTGGAAGGCCTGGACGAAAGAATGCTGACGGTTCAAAGAAGCTTACCTGTGACTTTATGATCAATTCAAACATGTCTTCTTGAGTGATGGAATTTACCTTTCTGCCTCGTAGCGATCTAGTCGACTTGCAAGCTGAAAATAAACCCGCAAAACTTTAAAAAAATTTCGGATCGAACAAACAATTGCCATATCTATAAGGTAGCTAAACAAAATAGAAAAATTTTAAAATTTTTTAGAAAATCTTTCTACTATTAGAAAATGACTTTTACGCGTGAACCCCTCGATTGGTGAAGCATGGGAGAAGTCTGGGGCAGTTTGGCACACAAACGAAACTGTCGAGAAATTTCGTGAAACATCATCACAGGGAAAAAACTCTTGTTAAGCTTTTAAATACTTCGTCAATTTGCTATTTAATTTTAATAGATATTTTTTCGTTAATAGATATTGACAAAAGATAATTTAAACTAGGTAAGATTGAAATTCTAAAAAAATTCAAGGAAAGGAAAAAAGAGCAAAATTCAACCGAAATCGTGAAAATTAAAAAATTTTAAAAACATCTGAAAATGGCATTGTTTGACGAGTACGTCGATTGTTAGCGTCTTTTGGACAAAGATGTCGATTTGTAAGTGATTGGGGGAAAATTACGACGGCTTGCACCAAAACTGAAACTTTCGAGAAAATTTAGAGCTATACAAGCACAAAATATTTTACGAAAAAGGTCTGTTTCATTTGATAGACGAAACTGGAGCAAGATCATATTATATATATTTCAGGAGACAAATCCAGCCGAGACCTCAACGGCTTTTAAAGTTACAGTCAATATCTTACTTTGGTATAGTTTTGATGAAGTAAAAGCCATCATTGTGTTGCAGTCTCTTCGATTTATTTGCCTTTCCAAATTCAATGTTTGTGTGATATGATCCGAATTCAGTGGTTGCATGCATATGTGCAAAAAACACTAATGAGTTTAATAAAATATACATATGCCTCTTATCAATTTGCGATAAACTCTGTAAAGGAAAGTGCCAACAAAACACTTTAGAAAATCATAAAAAAATACTGACAAAATATTTATATGCATTGAATTCAAAATGTGTGACAATGCCATATTACACTAAAGAACTACACGCACTTCGACAAAAATAGAGAACGTTGCCTTGGAGAAACTTTAGAAAATAGAATATCAAAATATTTGAACACCATTAACTAAATAATAAATACGAAGATTTTTCTAAAAGATTTGAATTCTTATGGGAGCTCAAATATAGCTGAACGGGGCGATTAAACAGTTGGGATTTCAAAAAATATACATATTCTGTTTATTGTGCTGTTTTGTCTTTAAATTAAGACATCTTCAGAAGAAATGCAATAAAATTACATGAGACTTTGAATATATATAAGCTGATCATTATCATTGTACAAGGTGATATGGGACAAAGCCGTTTTGATGAACAAGGATAGGAGGCTTACCAAAACCTAGCTATGTACAAATATTAACTAGCATGAGGTAGAAAACACATAAACAACTGAGAAAAAGTTTGCTTTGTTTGCAATTTCATTTAAAAGGGTATATAAACGTCTAAAATTCACCACCACTAACTGGCCCGAGACTGATACTGACTTTCATTACAGACGAGAGGTAATGAAGCCTGCATGCGAATACGTGCAATTTACATAGAGATTCGCAGATGCGGTTTGAAATTGTGAACATGTATATGTATTACTTGTAGCGATCCAAAACATATTTGGTTATATAATATTTGAACAGGATTAAATATTTAGAATTACACATAGAAACAGTCATAACATTTCAAACACAGGACAATATCTCTAAATATCTTCAACAACATCTCGAACTCCGGAAAATGCTAAAACAGGGCAGAGATGATTTCGCTGAACTCCATTAAAGGTGCCGAGATGCATTTAGCTGGGCGTCGTGTGTTGCAGTCTTCTAATATGTAGTGAAAAAGTGTATAAACTTATTCCACCCAAGCGTATAAATTTCTGCATTTTACTCGCCAATCGCAACCCTGTGAGGCTTTGTGATGCCCACAAATGTTATATAATTTTGCATTAAATTATTAATGTAATCCTTATCTCAAAAACGACACGCCCGTCAACGACTATTTGACGAAAGAGATTCAAAAATGATCGTTGGATTCTTTACTTTAGTCAAAGAGCGAAACATACTTCTCACGACGTCAAGACAAACGTATGAAAAAAAACCGATGAATGATACAGAACATGCAATTCTGCGCTTAATAATATACCTCTTTTGTTGAGCCAACCCCTAAAAAATGTTTCATGCTCTTCCCGATATTCCGTTTCAAACTACTAGTTTTGAAAGAGATAAGATTATTTTTAACCTAACATTGATACTTCTGAAACGTCTTTCTTCCGACGTTCAAAAACATCATCCATTTACGCAGTACGTCACACCGGAATGAAATATTTAAAGGTAATCGCTATCTTACGAGTATCAACCTCTTAACAAGACTGAAACTCAGACAATGCGACCCAATGAACTCCGTTAACGAAACCGAAGTACCCGCAATTGTGGTTTTCGCAGCTGTAAAACGTGGCTAAAGCCAGTAGACAAAAAAAATATTCAAAAAGCCTACCTCTATTGCCAGAATGCTTTGTTTTCGACGGCAGTTCGGCGCGCTGTTCTTCCATGCGGTTGCCTTGACAACGAGATAGCAACTCGAAGAAATTATCATCAAGAAATTGAGCACCAGCTGCCTACAAGTGGAAACACAGGAATAGATCTTAGTGGCGTTGGTGGTATTCCCCACAAGGCGTGTCCTATTAATAAAATCTAATTAATATCTAATAAATATGTTATATATGTAAACCAAAAACATTCTTCCTTTTTCCAAATCTCTTTCTCAAATATCATTCCGACACAATATTCCACAAACACAAAGTTTTCTTAGATCCAGTTACGACTAATGCACATACTAAACACCTTAGTCAAAAACAAAGCACAGCATGTAATGTAGCTACGAGTCAATTAGATTTTCTCCCTCGAAGAAAAATAGTTTTGTAAAGAGGTTGATACAGTGATTTGTATTGTATAAAATGCTTCACACATAGTTTGATACGGTGTATAGCGTCTACACTCTGCAAAGACAATCGAAAAACGGATGGGCTTAACACTTGAAATGAGAGAGTGCTTAAACTCAGAAACACACGCAGTCAACGACTGACTTCAATAAAACATTCTAGAAATTCGCCTCGTGCTAAAGACAATAATCTATTACATAAGTCTGTTTTCTCCAAATCATAGTATATCTAAGATATAGAATGAATTCGCCAGGCTTCGCAGACACGTGTAAGTTATCATGGAACGATGCATGGAATATATTGAGACATGTTCCAATCACGTCTCTTTTTCATGTATCATAAATCTTCAAAGATGTTCTACGATCTTTCTAGGCAGCCGAAACAGGAAAGTTTAAACTATTTATAAGCAAATGCAATCATAATTACATAATATGCATGATTTCCATGAGAAAAACTTCATTGTTAGTAATCATTGATGAACAAGACCTTTTGTCTATAGAAAACCATTTCCTTTAATTGCGTTATTGCAAAATGCTTTGCAATGGATAAAACCATTACGAGACAAGTTGTACGACCATTGCGTCGAGTACAAGCCTTGCAATGATCAAAGATATTGGGGGACAAGACAATTCACAAGGAACATGTTTTAGCATTCCTTGCTTGTTTGCATGCACCGATAACTGCAACGTATAATACTCTTGCACTCAACGTCTCACTTGCGACAAAAAAAATATTGAGGTCGAAATTCCTGAAAATCTTTTCGTTATCATCAAACCACAAAAAAGTCCAGTTTACAATGATATGTATTTCGTTACATTTTAACATAATCAATATAGGGAGTGACAAACATGCAATTCTATGAACGCTGCCGCAGGAAGATACTGGAATATATACTAAGATGGAACCAGCAGTGTTTGGCAAATTTCAATCAGAAACCGCTAAAACTTCTCGAATGCGAAAGAGGTGCAACTTATATGAGACTATGCAATCATAATATATATAAGTGATCAAACTTTACTATGACAAACTGAGTTTGCAGCATACCCTCATGCAATCATTTAGGTCTAGATTCAGGTTTGTTTTAAGCGCAAGAAAAAAACTAGCAGCCTGCACGGAATGTTTTACGATGTTAGCATCTACATTAAAAGATATTTTTCCTTACTTTAGTGTCTCCAAAAGGAACAGCAAACGGCTTGTTTGCACTCTCCATGAAATTTCGAAATTCATGGAAAGCGTTCACGAAAGTACATTTTTTTCGAAAATTATGAGCATGAAAATATATTATGCTAATAAAGTTTTTTAGTTAATTTCCAATTAATTGAAGACTACAAGCTGGGCAAGCTGACCATTTAGCTCCATCGTTCTATGCTGAGTATTAGATGAGAGATACTATTTTAGCTTGACACAAAATAAACATAGCTTCATAAGTTTACATTTGACTTAAATAGAAGTACCAAGGGTGTACAAGACTTTTAGGGGATCTACGGTGTTCAGAAGGGATACCAGATTATAAATTTAGAAATATCCAAACACAACTCCAAGTGACGATGATACCATTATATATACGCAAAATAACAATGAAACATCGTGTTGTTGTGGGGAGTAACTCGAGTGGATGAATGTTTTGTAAGTCTCCGAGAGATGTCACATCAGGACAGAGAAAAAGTCATTAGCTTATATGGGATGAACTATTCTTCCTAAAATAAAGGGGTACATTTTTCCCTTTTTGTTTACAAGGCACTAGCTGGAATCCTGCCAGACTGTTCAATTGTTTCCTAAAATTATCGCATCACGCGCGCAGACGTGTATTTAGGCAAGGGAACTTTTTTGAACAAGCAAATTATAAATATTTTAATACAAAATTAAGCGATAAAAGATTAAGACTACGGTTCGATGTCATCGTGACAACATTTTCAACTAAACAAAAACAGTAGAGGACCACGTCCCTTCAACACGCTTTAGGGACAAGGTTTGACTTTGTTTTTTGTCACTAGAAAATGATGCCATGATGACTTCGAAACGTCGTGTTAATATTTTATCGCTTAATTTTATTTCAAAATGTTTAAAATGAAGTCTTTTTATTAGATATATTTAAAAAATATATCAAGTCAACCCGCACAGCCCGTTCACAACCGAATTCACAAGAATCGGGCTATGAGATGCTGGTGCGTGAGAAACCATGAGTTCGATATGCGTTTATTAACAGACATAAACCATCTTTAAAAAGCATGCCGGGCCGAGCGTCAATGTACCATACAAAGTCTCGCACTAAAAGCACGATTTGCTCCTCAATAGTAAAGAATGTTTGTAAATGTAGCACAAATATATAAACTTATCGAACTGAATAAATGATTAATTTGCAACCCTCGCGCGCTTCCTTCAAAGCTCTTAAAGCGCATAAGCAAACAAAATGTAAAATTTTTTAAGTGCACTCTCAATAAGTTAAGAGCACCCGTGTCTCAAAAAAAATCACAACGTTTTCAATTAAAAATTTTGTTATGTTCAACTACTTTTTCGCAAACACATCCAGTAAAATTTTCCCCAAAAATTCCTTCAGGTGATTTTTCTCACGAAATGATAGAGTGAGAAGCTGACGAATATACTTAATCGATCCATTTTGTCATCACACTCGTCAGTTAACCTGCTCATTCACATATGCTCAGAAGAAAATTATCGCTGCAAAAATCGCTAGTGGAAATGGGCCTTGATATATATAAATAAAATTATATGAGATAACTTATTTGGCAATATTAATTTATTGTTAACGGTATCCAAAGTTATCATACATAATGATATTTCATCTTAATCAAGCAAAACTTGCCTAATTCATTTCTGAAGACGTGACTGAATTGAAGCAATTGCGAGCTATCAAGCTAAGGATACACGAGTAACGCAATGGTTAAAAAATATTGCTTTGCACATATTTCATTGGTTTCAAAACATGGCAACGATTAAGGGAAGCTTAACGTTGCAGTCGCAGAGCACTCTACACGACTAATTTACCTTCTGCAACGGTAAATGCAACAATATTCCAACTATTGCATTGCAGTCAAGGCAATACTATTGCCCGTGTATCGAATGCTTCAGTACTTTGCCTAGCCCCTGCCAGGATCAAAGCGGAAGCGTTGCAATAGGGGTGCAAATATCCTGACCGCGGAGCTATAGAGCCGTTAGCAAAGAGCTAGACAGAATATTAGGTTCACTTTAACAGACTTTAATTATATGGCATTTTGACTTAATGAATTTAAATATAAAGATACATGACACATTTTATAAGAACATTACGAAAAACTTAACAATAGGCCTTGTGCCACGAATTAATATTGCAGTCCTGCAAAACCGGTGCACGCAGTGATTATGTACAAATGAGCTCAGATTTTCGATCCTGGAGAGATACGAGACTGAGAAATCTCAGGATGTTTCTAAGTGAGATACTTATCCGCCATTAGACGTGCATGGCTATGACGAGCGCATGATTCACGTGTACACCACACATGTAGACGAGCTCGTCCCGTCAATAACACCTGTTTATCAAAAATAACCAATTACTACCAACGCTCATGAAGTGCGTGATGTATGTGACTTCGTTACAGATAGCGCCACGACTGTGCGTATAAAAGGCGTGAAACGTTTCGACTTAATCAGTACAACCACGAGAGCGAACTAAAGCGAAACTAATGAAAAACACACTGAAGGCTAACATTTTTGAGAAAATGGGTTTGAGCAGACGAAACAACAAAGTGAAAGAAATGTTCAAACTTATTGAGAAATTGCAAGTAAGTTAGCTTAAATAGAAACTATTGTGCATACAAATGCAATGATAATAAACTCGTCTGTCAGTGAACGTATAGCTATACTGGAAGCTAATTCAATACAAGGCATTTGTATACTATATTGTAAAAGCTGCAAAAAGCATTGCTTGCCAGCTAGATAGATCCAATGTTTGTATGTACAGAAGGAAACTACATCAGAACACGAGTCAAACGTATATATGTCACGTGTATTCCCATAACGCGAAAATTCAAATGCCTAATAAATCCTTTTTTCTTTCTCAAGGAATATCGTCTAAACGATCAGAGATGCGACCCTAACATCATCACAAAGACAAAAGAAGAGCAATTCTTCGACAGCATTTTCTATTATCAATCGAAACGAATGAACGACCAACGATTTGTGCTAAATCACAAACTTCAATAACTCAAGCAGTAAAGGAAGATTGAGAAACTTTGTGATGCAAAGTGAATTTCCGATGAATGAAAACTCAAGAACTTTAGACCCATAAAGCTTGAAAAGGCTGAAGCAAAATGCTGAACCAAGGCGGAAAAAATGGCAAGATCTTCATGCCAGGAATTGTATATATATACATACCAAGAAAGAAGTAGAATGAAAGAAAAACTTGGAAAAGTGATTTACATGAGAGAAACTATGAATGATAACTTGGACAGTACATAAACATTCCAAATACAATCGACAAAACGGAAGTGTAAATATAGACGATATTAAAGATGAACTCTGAATTACAGCATTATACTATAAGCATATATGCTTTGAATAAAACTGCGGCATACCTTTCGAATATTAGTTGGCATTTCAACAAGTACTTGTCCAGCGTCTGTTGTTAATTTACCACGCCTTGTTGAAGGAACCTAGCATATATATAACGAAAAGATATCCAGTAAAACATAAAATAACTAACATTTATTATCAAAATATTGAAAACAAACACAAACTTGTCTTCATTTAAATATATAGTCTAGCATGGCTACAAAAGTCTAGAGTAGCTAATAAAACTTTTAAGTCTATGATACTCAAACGAACTACTGTATTCTGCGTTGAAATTATCAAATGATTAAAAGAATAAAATCTGATCAAAATTTACGTTGTTTGTTCGTGAAATGAATGGGTGCCCTGTTTCATAATTCGAGAGTTTACTAGAATAGACTAGTAATGATGACGTTCATCTCAGTTGGCTCGCTAAAAGCGAACAGATTGATACCGGTTAGCGAAAACACGAATGAACAATGTTTTCCAGGACCCCACTAACATGATTGTGAATAATGGCGTAGCAAGTTGCTGAGCTTGTAGAAG
The DNA here is from genome assembly GCA_025434845.1 of Phenganax subtilis. Classification (NCBI taxonomy): domain Eukaryota; kingdom Metazoa; phylum Cnidaria; class Anthozoa; order Malacalcyonacea; family Clavulariidae; genus Phenganax; species Phenganax subtilis. The sequence continues at coordinate 15,958 of JAOBYK010777545.1, forward strand.
TTGCTACAATATTGTTGACAATCATGTTAGTGGGATCCAGGAAAATATTGTTCAATCCTGTTTTCAATAACCACGAGCAACTTGAGCACTTTCATCTGTGCAATGGAAAGCTCAAATTTATTCACAAACATTTTATGAAATTTAAAAAGAAACGAGATTAATATCCTGTCTTGCACACAGGATACAGATTTCTGAGCCTGATTATAAGACAGTCGCGTGAGTTGAAAAAATAGTACAGTCAAAATAATTATTGAGATACAATCAGAATCTTTTTAAAATAATTAAACTTGTTTTTGCACTATGAAAATTAGTGGGAAAATAACAGACTCGAAGGAGATCCACCAAGGGCCATGAAATCATATAAAGACTTATATTTTCGTTCCCAAAGTAGGGGCATTGGGGCGATTTGGCTCGTATTGCCAGTAAATGACATCATGAATAATGTTTGCACACATTCAACCTAATATCTGTCTTGTACATTTTATGGAACATAATTAAAATTGTGTATCCCGCAGAAAATTCTGATTTCGTTTTACCTCAGCGGATTTTGTTGTCTCTGCTTTTAAATGTCTGGGTGTATTTTCTGTAAAAATTTAAGAAATATTAAATAAATGGAGATTTAGACAACAAGGAATAACAAATGCTAATATATTACAGGGGCCGATTGTTCGTACGCCGTTTAGCTTAAACGGTGGATAAGTCCAAATTCAAAAACACTACGACACATCTAAAAGTTTCAAATCAAATCTTATGTAATTAAACTATGGGTGCATACATCATAACAGTATTCAGTTAAAAAACTTTCAATTTTGTTGTTCAAGGAATACATAAATATAGTTTCTATTTTGAACTTATCAACCGTTCAAGCTAAATGCGCTTCGAATAATCGGCCCAGGGTAGTCTATTAATTTATATTATTCCGTCTTCTCTCGATTAGCCACCCCCCAGGCGCTTATTAACGGACTAAAACGAAAAGCGTTTATTCGAGAACAGCGCTTATTAAAAATACAAAAACTTATGCCAAGGAAACGAAAATTATTTTTCAAAAACAACGCAAAAGGATAACAGTTTTACATATACTCATGCAACAATTCCATCAAAAGTGAGAATACGTTTTCCAAGCACGTATTCATAGTCTTGATTTTTATCAAATAATGAACGATGGTCTATCAAAACGATGCGATAAACATTAAGTTTTAACGAATTAATGGTTTTTTGTTTACTCCGTTTTTCCTCCACGTACAGTAACGCCAGTGAAGTAGTTTTGACGTCAAGTGTGGGTGAAAAAACGTTTGTAATGCCGACAAGTAATAAACAAGTCATACTGTAGTAGCGTAGTAGAAATCCTAGTCCCCAGTTTTTTTTGTCGTTCGCAGGATTTTAGATTACCCAGCAACCTCGTTCCCAGGACTAATAGTCAACTTCGCCGCTTTCAAAATGAGCTCTCTAACCTTGTTTTAGTAATCGTCTTAGTGAAAGGATTTCCGTAAGAAAATCTCTCAGACGGATTAATCTTTCTTAATTCATAGAATTCCTACGCATTAAACTATAATTCACAGCTTAGTATCATCATCTAAGAAACGAGCTAGCATGGCATGGTAGAAAAGGCGGAGGGCGGACTACGGATAACGGATAGCAGCGCATCACGATTTGACGAGACAATCGATTGTGGCAAACTCCATGTTTTCTACCATGCCGAGAGGCTCAGTAGAAGACACGAAGTCTTACTAAAATCGATCTGTTGAACCGTGACACTCTGTAATCCGTCTTTTCCACCATGTCTAAGAGGATCACAATAACCCAGAGACTGTCCCTGAAGCAGATTTAGAAATCTTCGGTAGACAGTACTGTAGACAGTACATAGTTTAAAAAGCTAGCCAGAATAGTTTTAACGTAAAATTTAGACACCAGCCGTTTCCATAGACGCTTTTTAATAAACTTGAAAATATTGACCCACGAAATTAGTACAGAATAACAGAATTATCAGAATTTTGCAAAAAACGGCACTTAATCCGTAAGAGTTCATGTTAATTTAGCTTTGGAAATCCGGTTCTGGGTTGTTGTTTTTTATAGACACACCTACCTTTTTGGTGGCTCTGTGAACTAGTCGATTCTCCAGACGTGAAAGATGCACTTCTTCTGAAAAAATACATGAAAAAATACATGAAACATAAAAAGCCAACCTAAGGCTCAACAAATGATGTCAGCGCACAAAGAAGGAGATGAGAATATATCGTACAGAGAAATCTAACGATTTTAAACCTAAAAGAAGATGTCCAGGATAAAATTTATCACTGTCAACGAATAGAGAATGAGATGGAAAGATAGCTACTCGAATCTATGAAATCAAGAAAAAATGCAAGAAAATACATACAAAACAATCTCAGTTTTAGATTTTCTTCACTGTAAATGAAATAATTGCTAGATACTATTACGTTTTTTGCAAAATCAAGTTTAATTTTTTTAAGAAAAAATTTCAAACAAAGACCATTACATATGTTAAATTTTAAAGGATTTTGTTCCATTTCAATGATTTTGTATCAATCGCTATATACTCATTCTAAAAACAGGTTGACAACACATGGCTATTATTCAGCTTAATATTCCTGATAAGCATGAAGCACGCCGCATGTGACTTACATCATACCTTTGAAAGAAAGATTTACAAATAAAAAGCCGTCTCGTGGCCACGTCGATAACAATTTTAAATCCCAGTAATATGTGCATGCGTTCAGTATAAATATCTCTTTAAAAAACTCCGTTAAGTAAAAAATCTTTGTATATAATCATATTTCATCTCTTTTGTTTAAAAACTGCAGCTCATAGCTTCTAGTAGTTTTCGCCACTCTGGCATTGGCATTTACTTACGTTTTTCGTCAAAAATTCTTGCTGTATATCATTATACCTCTTATAAACAGCATTCTTTAATAGTTTTTAAAGTATCATGAAACATCTTGAATGTTTTTCAGAGTATAAAATACAAATTGTACAAAGCTATATGATAAAGTAGACAACTGTATCGTCTATAGTACACAATTTAACATCACAGACATGAAGGCAAACACATGAAACTGTTTAAACTCTAACCAGAAAGCAATATTTTACTAACCTGTCGAAAACTGGTCTTTCATCTACATCTAAGAGCGTCTTTAAGTCAGCTATATTCATTTGAGCCGTGATTTGGCCAGCGCGGTCTCCCACCTACAATACAAAGTAGTTTACAAATTTATGAGATCACACAATAGAGGATAATACATAGTATCATTGTCGTTGTAGGCGACAAACCTCTGTGACCTCGAACACAGCGTTAGATTACAAATTTACAAAACGAATACGATAAAACAAACCTGTTCGCTATAAATTATACATACAACCACGCAAATACCAAATAGCTACGTTGTGCATTACCACACAAACGCTAAACAATAGTTGCAAGAGCTTGTTTTCGAGGGTTATCGGAAATGAAATAGATCGTATAGATTGTTTGGCATGCAAAGTGGACTTGACACATCCGGTGCAGTTTATTGCATTAAATGAAAAAAAAGATTAGCGCATTCATGTGATGAATTGCAACTATAACAAAATAAACGTTGCGCCTATGCATTGCAATACATATTATCAAGTGATTTATATTGCTGTGTTTTAGTGCGATACATTGCGCGGGTTTCAGTTAGTCTCGTAGGGTAGAGAACGATCCATTTCGGAAAATAAGACGTTACTTTAACTTTTTTACAAGTTTAACAATGATATTCAATCTTTCCATCATACGTGTGGTAAGCATGTATAGAAGGAAAGAATGAACATAATTTTCTCGTGACTGAAATTTGACTACCATTTACTTTCGCTGGTATTTTTAATTACGTAAATAATAAAATACTTTTCAAAAATTTCGAAGACAAGCTACAACGACATGTTGATTAACCCCATCAGCAAATGAAATCTAGACGAATAGTTCAGGCACAGATGAGAGACTAAAACAGATGTCCGACTGTCCCAAAATTGCGATTTTGCTGCGATTTCAATGGGGGCCATTAACCTAGCAAGTGCCCTACAGAAAGGCATTCACCCCCCTGAACAAATGATTTTGAAAATGGCACCCTGGGGTGGGTGACAGTCTCTGTTTAGGGAGGTTAATGGCGGCCACTTACGCCAAAATCATAGGCTTGAAGACTAAGTCGGACATCTGTTAGTCTCTAAACTGTGGCTCAGGGCAAGAAGATGCCGTCTTGGCGTTTTGGTTCTGAATTTGAGATGTTTTATTTGAAAACACATATGACAACATCATCCCTTTATACCTTCACGAAACCTGGATCAAACTCTAATGTAATCCAAGTCCAATTCACTCAGGACTAATCTAATCTAATCCGATCTAAATTCAATGTTAATCTAATCCTTCCCAATCAAATCCTGTCTAATCACAATCTTCTCTCTCTATGCAACTTAAATCCAATCCTATCCAAGATTGATACAATCAGTTAATCTATTCAGCCCAAATCCAATACAAATCAACTAAAACCACAATAATCCAATCTTGATCTCAACTTAATTCTCACCTCCTTGGATATTTCCAAATGTTTTGTAGCATATTCCAAAGCTAGCTCGTGATTTCCTAGTGACGTATTAACATTACCCAGACTCCAGCATGCTCGTCCCTCACCAATTCTGCAATATACAAGATCTACTTTTTAGAAGAGCAACATTTTGAGGTACTCAACAAAGTGAATAAGAATGAAAGTCAGTGGCCACACAACCTTGACAACATTTTGCTGAAAGAAACTCAATATCATTCAATATAGATATTTACATGAATGGCAGAAGAAGGACAATACAAGTATTACCTATCACCAAGCTCCTGAGCAATTTCCAAATGCTTTAAATGGTTCTTACAAGCTTCTTCATAATTATTAAGTAGAGTGTATGTATTACCTAAACTGTAGCACGCCTGTTAAAAAAACAGAGATAAGTCACTACCTAATGTAGAAAAGTGCCTAGAACTTTTGAAAATATCAAAGAAAGATGGATACATATTTTTAGAAAATTAAAAGAAATTCCAAGTGGGAAATACTCTTAAAAGTAGTAAATCTATATTACCTGTGCTTCCACTGCTCTGTCATTTAGCGTTTGAGCAATTGTTACAGTTTTCCTGTAAATTATTACCTCAACATTAATTTATTTATTAAATCATTGGCTGACAAGATTCTCAACTGGATGAGCTAGCCCACAGCAGTTCACTTACTTATAGCAGTCAGTAGCTATGTCGAATTTTCCTTGAAAAACATACGCATTTCCAAGATTGCTATATGCACGTCTTTCAGCAGCAAGGTCCATGAATTCCTGTGCAATCGTCAATCGCTGCAAACAAACATTATATAAGAAGGAATATTAAAATCAGATTTCCATGAGCTCATTCAGTTCATGTAGTTATTTTAGCATGGTACGTACTTCTCTGTGATAAAGTATGGCTTTGTTAAAATTTCCGAGCAGATAATGGGTATTGCCCAGGTTACCGCATGCTCTGCCTTGTGCCCTACGATCTTTCAGCTCTCGAACTAGCTTTAAATTTGCTCTAAAAAAATAAAAATTCATAGTAGTTAAATAAGAATGTCTATAAGAACACTGATCTTCATAAAACATGTTTTACTTACTCATAAAACTCAGCAGCTTTTTCCAAAGGAGCTCGAACTTCTTCAGGAAAATTTCCAGGATCTTGGTGGAAATTTCGGCCGGCATGCTTTCCCTTTGCGTGATAAACATTTCCCAGATTGTACAGAGCTCTTGCTTCAAGAACCTGATGATGAATAAATGGCAATGAATCAAGCAAGGTTTAACTCAAGAATGGGCTATTGTACTTATTCATTTTTTACTCAGTCTAACGTCAGACAATCTCTCTCCTTGGGGTAAGACTTTTGTCACTTAGTGGGCACATAAAGTGGCTGCGCACCAAAGGACATACAATACTTCTCGATTTTTCTACAGTTTAAATTGAAACAATTTCAAAGGTAGACTCTTGCAGCTGCATGATTAATTACTTGTTTTATGCCCAAAGACTTGTTTTGCAAGTCAACCTGCAAGAATTTTCATTGCATTAGACTTGTTTTGACTACAGATTCATTTGTTTTAGATTTAATTGGACATTATTCTTTTATCAAATTTAATCACTTTTAGGCCTTCATTAAAACTGCACACATGTTTCTGATATAGTGACAATAAATGGAATCACATGCTATGCAGCAAGGTGATAAAAACAATATCAGATGATTCACAAGAGCTTGCTATTAGTATATTTAGTTGTAATACCATCCTATCCACCTGCGTTATTCAAATTTTACTCTACTGGCTAATATCAGACAACAGCAGTGTAAAACATTTGCCACAAAATGACTTAAATTCTATCCTAATTAAAAGGTGATGCGCCAAACTGCTCCCTAATTCATCCATTGACTCAGTCCAGTGCAAAACTAGTCTATTTGCAGAGGCAAGACCCTTGTTTCTGCACAATTACCAGGAACCAAATTCATCAAAACAGTTTGATCCAAGTAACTTTATCTTGGCAAAAACGACTGTTGGCAAGGCTCTTACTATTAATTTGCTTAAATCTTGAGCTTAGCGAACACTAATCGTATTGCTATAGAGTAATCCCACGCTTTTAGTAGGGCCTGTCACCTTTGTACGCAAAATTGAAATATCCATCACGAAATGCCCCCATTTTAACTTTTCACAGCTATTCACTGGACTAGGGTAGTGAAAAATAAGTGTTTACTGGGTTGTGAGGCCTTTAATTCACAAAAATGCATTTAAAATCAACAAACACCCAGGAGATCCATCAACTCCCAGTTAAATGCTTGAAATATGAGGAACAGGCAAATTACAACAACATATTTTGACGATTCCACTTTTCAAGCGATGATTGATGAAAAATTTCAAACTAAAATCCCCTGAAATTAACGAAAAACATTAAAATATACACGGGATACCTAAATATATAACATATTCCCTTTAACTCAAAATGTTTTTCAAGGAAATTTTATATCAAGATATACAAAACGATGTCAATTATCGCAACAACAAAAATAAAGTCTATAGACTTGAAACCAAACTATTGACATTTTATTGTTGCTTACAAGCGATTTTATTCGATAAATATACAAAAACACATAATTATAGTAGACTTGGAAGTAATACAACAATCTATGAACGATATTTCGCGAATTCAATTGCAGAAAACATGAAATTTTGCTCACCTTATTACAGGATTCTTTCGACAATTCCAAATGTCTCATACAACAAACAATTGCTTCGTCAAATTTACCCAAAACTTTTAGTGTATTTCCTAAATTTCCGCTTGCTTTCGCTTCTCCTTCGCTGTCAGCTAATGTCCTCGTCAAAGTCAAATCGTGCCGATGAAATTCTAAGGCTTTTTCATAATCTTGTAGGAAAAAATAAGCGTTGCCGAGTTGGCTGTAGACTGCGCTCAAAGTTTTTAAATCTTCCGTTCCAACTTCAATGGCCGCTTCAAAATATGCGACTCCTGTCTGACAGTCACCTGCTTTACAAAGTCTTTCTCCTTCCAAAGCCAAGTCTAAACACGAAGCTTGAGCAGCCATCCTTGAAAACGAAGCGTCTAAATATATTGATAACTTAAAACGGTCACCCAAAGACGGCCACAAGTCAGCGGGTGTGAATATTTGTCGACTTTGGTTACAAGAACGCACTGTAGTCAGCAAAATAGCACTCAAGGAATATCGTAAATTGACCTTTCACTCTAACCGTATAGCTGCTGAATAAATAAAGGCGCATGAAGAAAGATGTTCAAACAACAACCGTTGCAAATAGGAAACAATGCCATACATCATGCCCAAAATAATTACCTCCTGTTCGTGCATATGTCAACAATGGCCCTGGGAACGAGGTTGCAACGAGTAGTTGCAACAACAGATGAAACTGGTGGAAATTGTTTTTCAATAAGGGACGCCTATCAGCAACTTTAGTTTAGTATAGGCATATTAGAACACGCTAATATTTCTTTAAATAAAATACGGTAATTTTTTATTGACAGTTCGTCAAAGGCGCTAGGATTCAACGTCTAAAGGAACGAGCCAATCAGAGAGCCTGAACGAGATTCTTAGCCAATCTCGATGACGGGAAGTTTAGCAAGTGGCACTAGAAACTATCTGTTCAATGCACTGTTCACTGCGAAACTTTTGAGTGCTTTAGCCATGACCAAAATACGACACGATTTCTCATCCTTTTCAATCTGTACGTCATTGATGTACCAAAAAATCCCATGATTTCAACCACTTTCTTTGCTGGATTTCGCTTCCTGTCAAATGCGTATCACCGTACGTAAAAGGACTGAAGAAATGAAAGGAACTGAGTACTAGACATCCATAAATGACCAACAGGACGTAGAATAGGGTGCGAACATATGGAATAAAACTAAAACGAAAAAGATGAATGTGGTGTTTTGTTGATGCTAGATGGCATAGTGCAGAATTAATCTGACTTCAAGTTCGTGTCAGAAGTGCTTAGATAAATTAATAAAACTGTAATTGCCTTACCTTATTGCGTCGATAACATGTTGCGTTGTAAACGCAAAAAGGAGAATATTAAAAAGTAAAGCAGGAAGATATTGATGAATAAATAATGTATGTTCCGAAGGAAAAAAGGGAAGATAATGCAGGAAATATCCGCCAAGTAGTAGACATCCAACAAATAGGTATTTCTGCCAGTTTTCTGAAAAAACAACGGATATAATATAAGGTTCGAGTAAAGCATATTTTAAAAAGTTAAGGGTCATGTTTCAAGCACAGCATGTTTGTATTTCTATATCAACTAACCTTCATCAATGTCATAGAAAGCTCGACGACGACGTAACATGTAGACACCAAGTATTGCAAAATAAAGGAAGATTGTCAGTACCGCTGGCCACCAGACAAGAGGATTGCCGATGCAGAAGATTTGTTTCTAATTGCATAAAGGATAATATGAAATTGATCCATTGATCCCAACCGTAATCCCACTGATATCCCAAAAAGTTCCTATTCATCCTCACGAATAATGCACACGTTACATTAGGACATCGATACATTTTTCTTACGTTAGTGTCTCGATCAAGCCAGTAAGCTACACCACGTTTCATCAATGGCCATTGCTCTGGTCGTGAACTAAACATATGATCTTGTTGGAGTTCTTTATTGACCCCGACCATTTTAAACTAAGATGAAAAAATTGGAAGATAAATTGTGTAATTTGCCTTCTTTTATCAAATCTGAAGAGATATTATGTGGGATACCTGAAGCTCTTTAAATTTCTGAAAGAATGGCATGTGCACAACAGGTGCATTTTGTAGCTTTGCCATTTCTGTTTCTGCACTTACACCATCAGCTAAATAAGGGTAAACCTCAAATTAATTCATAGCGATGACGTTATCAATGACGTCACGACACACAAGTTGCTATCACGAACAGAAACTGGAATGACCTTCAAACTTTGGTCTAGTCATGAGTTCAACTTACGGTAACTGATGTTTTGTTGATGTTCCTCAACGTTCCACACCGTCTCATCGCTCTGAACAATTCTATCTGTGCAAACCTAAACACAGAAGAATTGAGTCTATCTCTCTCTAACACAAATAATGTGTACGTTGCAATAACTGCATTGGAACGAGAAACCAGTCTAAGTAATGACCTCAAATTGATTGAATCCCCACTCCGGTAGTTGCTTACCAGAAACCTACAAAGTACAACGCATTTTGAGCAAAGTCAAAGTTGAATATCTATGGAACAAAAATCTTAGAATGTCAAACAACAAACCTTGACTGCTTGAGAAGTATTGACATGAACTAAGCGAATTTGCGACTGCAAAGCTTGCCATTTCCCCTGATTCTCATCATTGACAATTTCCTGAAAGAGTGGAGAAAATTATACTACAGCTTTTGACAAATAGATATAGTTTACCAAAATGTTCAACTTACAAGACGCCATAAATTTTGGGCAGCCATAGAAATATTATAATCAATATAACACGAAACTTCCTGATGTTGAGGAGACAATGGCGAAGCCACATCATGACTAGAAAAATAAAAACACGAATAAAAAAGGCGGAAAACTGTTAATAAAGTCTAGGAAACACCAGTTTACTAGATTCATGATATGTGAAGAATTTTCTACTCTCTACTTATAACCGCAGTTCATATGGACAATGGTATCATAAAGAAGGATGCAGTTTGAAGGTACCCAGCAAAGGCCGCGGAATAGGGAGGGCATTGGGGCACGGTGCTCCCCCACTTTTTTGAAAAGACCAACATGCGCCCCTTTTTCTCAGCGAAGATGCCCTTCTTTGAGTAACTAATTAATGTGCGCTCTAATTATTTTAAACTGAAAAATACGAAACAGAAGTGCGTAATAGCAATAAAGGTCTGTAATTAGCCAAATGTTACATAACAGTAAAGTACAACCACGAAATCTGGCCGTCATCTTATATTAAAAAGTTTTCAACCCTCGTTGGGCACTAGGATCGAAGTCCAACATACTTAATTATGTGTATTGGCCGTCTTCGCAGAAATCCAAGAGTCCGAGTGTTGGCATAATTAATTTTTGAATTATTACTACTGAATTATTACCACATGAGAAATTGCCCTATTTTGTTACTGCCCCCCCCCCCCCGATTTCTGAATGGTTCCGCGGCCGTTGGTACCCAGTGTGACTGCGCACCTGTTAAGAGCTCTGCCGGTGGTACCGTGAACCAACTGAATAATATCGCCATGCTTGACTGGTATTGGGGGATAATCTGTTGCTAGGGTATCCCTAGAAAAAAGATAAAAGATTTCGTGAAGTTTATAGTTGCAACGCAGCATATTTTCCTGTTTCTTGAGCAATGGAGTAAAACTAATGACTTTGCCTTTAAGGAAAATTACGTTAAAGTGCTACCATGCCAACTTTTGCTAATCACTTTCCACCTGTTGGGGTCTTTTACAATCCACCAATTATTGACGTCTTTGAAAGGGTAACAAGTGACCTGTTGCTGAGCACTGCTACCACGATCATCAGGGTACTTGACAGGATAAACATGAGCATGAGAGTGAAGCCAACATTGTCTACCATGGGTGTGACGTAACGTGATCTGAGAACCATATGCAACAACTAAAAATAAACATGATGTCACAGGCTGTACTTGATGCCAAGCTTCATGACAGTTTATTTTGCAAATCAAATGGACCTTTAACCTTATAGACAAAATTTTAAAAAATTTTGAAATAGGAAAATCTTTTACCACAGCCTGAAAGAGCATCCTGAATTT
>JAOBYK010778656.1:0-27235 GCA_025434845.1 Phenganax subtilis
TCGGATCGGATTCGGATTTTAAACGTAGGTCAATTGTCGGATTGCAAACGTCCAATCCGATCCGATGCACACCTCTAGCACGTAGTACAAAAACAAGAGAAATACGCAAACTTCGTAGGGCTATTTTTTCCACATTTTACAACATTTTCAACAAAACTTTGCAATTTTACTGATTTGCAATTGAAGATGTTCTTTCGCAGAACATCAGTCTTTTTGTGTGGATCTAAATTTAGTCTAGAATTAGATTTGCCTTGTTACTCATTCATCTTTTTGACAAATTCACATCAATTTATTCGCTAATGTAAAAATGAGCATATAAATGCTTTTATTTGAGAAGTTTTTCGTGATTTCACTATTACGCCATGAGCTACTTCATTCTGTTTATATCACTTGATTGAGAAACGTGTAGGTAGTATATGCTATATGATTTCCAATTCGCACGTGTTTTGATTTAGACTGGGATGAACTGGGAAGATCAAAGTAATACGATAAATGCATCTGTCATAGCCGTTGGTAAGATTCTCTCGCGCTTTCACTCAATTGAAAATAAGTTATGTAATCGATCTTCTGAGTTGATTGTATGTTTATTGATATGTCATGTAAATATCTTTTCTTATTTTTCGCCAGCATGCTTGTTTTTGATAACTCGATGTTTGGTTTCGTTTTATCTGTGGATTGTTGTAAAGAACTTCGGGAAAGGATTAAGTCAAGCAGGTGGAGTACAAATGGACGCACATATTTGTTGTACCCAGTAGTACTTAGCAGAACTCCATCATAAAACCACCCGACACAAGCTCGAGAAGTGATTAGAGTCGAAGCAAAGTTTTCGACAACACGGCGGACGTCGACCGAAAGTAAACTTGACGTTTTCCACCAATCGCCGTTCTTTACCCAGTCCTTTGACGTTTCTCATACCGTTATACCGTTCGCGTTGTCGAAAATGTTGCTTGCTTAAAGGCCATTTTCCATTACGGCCATTTTGCCCGCGTAGGCGGAACGCACAGTTTTGAACATTGCTCCGTTGTTGATTGTTCACTTTTGATGTCGCGTCCACGCAGAGAAAGTTGCATTACTATCAACTTTCCTTGCATCCACGTGAGGGCAAGCGCCGGCTGACAACGACAGAGCATGTTCAAAACTAAGCGCTCTGCCGGTGCGGGCGAAAGGGCCGTAGTGGACAATGGCCTTAAGCTTACTACTTTTATCTCAAAACCCTTTTAATACGTGCACCTCTGTCATAAACAAGCACCACGTTTTTCTTGCTCAACGGTGATCGTACTATTTGGGATTCCACTGACACTATCGGCTAAGAGGGTCTTTTAGGGTCGCAATAGAATTTAAATCAAGCAACATCAGGGTTTGGTTGTACGAAGCCCGTTTACCTTAAATGGTGGATAAACTCAAAATAGAAGTCTTTTTATATAGTCTTCGTAGAACCAAAGTAAAAGTTTTTTTAATTGAATACAAAAATTTGCAACTAAATATTGTTTTAGGCTTTTAGCCCAAAAATTAATTGCATTTGAGAGGTTTACAAGAAGTGATGAAGGGTTTTTGAATTCTGCCTTGTCCACCGTTCAAATACACGATTTGGCAACGCGGCCAGAGTCCGTTTCGATTTTCAATTACATTTAACTTTAATCCTGTTGTATATTTTTGGAAGCACTTTAAAACTTCTAGCTGTTTGGTATGAATATCTTGGAAAATTCCCTTCCACTGACGGTGCTATTAAGTTTTAAAACCTGAAAATTCGCGCTGCGTTGCCATTTCGCTCTGTTTCGGATTTAACGGACCTTGCGTAGAGCGGCCCCAGGACCAGGTCACGTATATTTGCCGCTGTCAAGACTTGACCATGTCTTTGAAAAATAATGACATTATCATGCATACTTTCCGTATTTTCAGTGTATTATCCTGATCAACTAGAGAACAAGAATAAAACAGGGAGTAGGAGAACACCACCGTCAAAACCAGACGAACCTGATGATGATTATTTGGGTGAAAATGTCAATTATGATGTTCATAATTAGAAATCGTTCGAAATTCAGCATTTCAATCTTCTCGTAAATCGGAAAAACTTATTGTTAATTGTGCAGATGCTTAACCTTTACGAAAATACACACCTGCAGTCATTTGATTTGTAATAGTACGAACATGTAATGTTGGTTTTAGTGTGGTTTTACCCACATTTTTCGAGGATGCGGTAGGGGAGGTGGCGTTCAAGTCAAATGAACAAATTTGGTCGAATAGTCGCTTATTTCTTTACGAAGCGTATTATTTGTCTATTCACGTTCTATTCGAAGATGCAAACAGCATTTCAAAATGTTATATTTTGCATGATTGTATCGACTTTGCGTATTAATGCCAGTGTGCCGCCTTGAAAAGTACTCAGCTTTGCGCTGCCACGCTGGTTTGCTCAATAAAAGGATTTGAAACCAACATTACATGCTACGTTAATGACTATCTTCAGTTGGCTTTAGCATTTATGTAACTTAATAGCGTATTAAGGCCTGCACTAGTATAACCCTAGGTGTTTCCTTTTGCTTTTTTGCTTATTAATAATATATTCTACATTGCGTAGTACGTAATTCGAAATTTACAGAATTAAGAACAATCCACTCTGGCAGGAAAATACGAACATAATGCAATGCACATGAAAAAACTCAGTGAAACATAAATCATGCAAGGTGTACCTGTGTACCAGTTGTTGATCACCAAGAAATATATCAATATATTTCACAAGTAGTTTATTGTTCGATTTATCAAAACGATAAACGCAATGTCATTAAGTCGTCTGGGAAATTGCCGACATATGTGAATTATTTAATCATAATCCCGAGACGGCAGTAAAATTTTAAAACAGTACAGACTATAGCTACTTACTAGTGTTGACACCCTGCCTGGTTTTCATAAATCTTAGTTCATCGGCGATGTGCCCAATTTCTTTGTGTTGGTGACCGATGAAGCAGATTTGCTGCGGAGAAAATTTTTACTGGGGCAGTGAGGAACGATTTTACCCATTTATGATGACCAACGACGGAAACAGTAAGACATCGTCGGTGAATTGCAATATTCATGAAAAGCAGTCTGTACAAACTGTGAGAGGGCGGTCGTTAGATCAAAATTATGCAGTTAATGTGTGCATGTTCAAGACCAGAAACTACAATTTAAAACGAACCAAACCCTGTCGTCAATTCTAACTGACTAATCATTTTGAATTTTCTTCTAATCACCTAACTTTGTTGACTGAACAGCTAGCCCTAACCAAAAGCCATATTTCTGCAGCACGAAAGAGAAAAACAGATTTTGTAAAAGAAACGTTAATATGGACTGGCTTTCAAACCTAACTACACCTGCGCAGCAATAAGCTTCTCCTTCACTCCTTCTCCGACTGATACTCACAATACTGGTGCAATTCGCGGCATCTAACTAAACCAAGCAAACAAGCTTAAAAAAAGGGAAACAAGTGTTTTTACATCTTGACAATAAACTGTTTTATATTAAACAAATCATGTGACATATTGTGGTTAACCCTACAGGATGTATGACCCACAGTGTCGCAAATATTTGTAATCTCAATCCCAGTTCCCGCTCCATAACGAATGAGTGCATGTTGAATCTATTTTATACTATGTTCTAATTGAATTACTTACTTTAATCCACCTTTATTAATCATATTATATTTTACATATTTACAACTATTTACTATGACCTAGTTGGTTGATAAACCGACGTGTAAATGTTTTTGTCTACACAATCCAGGTGTCAAATCACACAATTTCTAGTGATATTAAATCATTAATGCCGTATTTTGCTTTATTCTGGTTGAACAATTTTGTTAACGATGACATGTATTTCGTGTGAATTTTGTGTATTTGACGGTGGCTCGGATATCTTTGCTTTTTTACATCGATTGGGTAGCCAACTAAATGAGATGAAGATAAAGAACATGAAAATTACAAGACATTCGTGTTTGGTATCATTTCTATATTAAGCACATAGAAATAATAGACATAGAATGCGTGCTGATGACGAATCATGTCTTCCCTTTTCACCATGCGTGCCCCGTACGTGTCCTTTTCACTGCCCCATTTTGAATTTGGAAATAAACGTAACTTTCGTCAACCGATTAACAATTTACAAAATACAAAACAAACATGTTCAAACAAAACTCAAAAGCCTCGCTCCTCGTGCAAAGGTCCCGAAACCGCGCGAAATTCTTTATCGCAAGAGTCTCGAGCGAATGAAAATGCCCCTTTGAATCAGCCATGTTGTTGAGACAAAGTTTTGACTGAAGCGAGATAGTGAATAGGGAGCACGCATTCCATGTCTATTGTTTCTATGATTAAACGGCAACACCGGACCACTCTTACTCTGGCTATTGCCAGGCGATTTTACTGGTCAAGGAAATATATAGTAATTTACTTCTTACCGATTGTGTTGATCGGCTTTTGATGTGGAAGCACGAAGAGACGTCCAAAGAATGGAATGGGGGCGAATTTGATGACCTTTTGAATAGCATTTTGATATTTCCGTAATCTTGATTCAGGAGGATTGCGCGGTTGCGTGAACAGATCATTCTCACCAAAGGATATCACTGGGACCAATGAAGCGCTGAAAAAAAAGCTCTCTGCTTTAGGTGACGTCAAGAATAACAATTGTCCTAGGAGAACTCAGATATTCACTCAGGCAACCTGACCAAATAGATTGGCATAGTGCAGAACTAGTTTTATCCTGGCAAAGAGTATTTCGTGATACAAACATCGTTTGAACCATTTTGGATAGCGCAAAGCTAACGGTTTCTATGATACTGTTCGGCCAAATCGTCTGTAAGCGATAACGCGAGATTCCGGTAAAATAGTTCTGCCATCATCTTAATTATGGCGGAATTCAGATAACTTTTGAAGGTTAGCAATGCAAGCATTGCCTCGCATCCTGGTCAGGAGTCCCCCCCCCAAAGTACTGAACATTTGCTACATCTCTATTACCAGCTTACCCAGTACGAATAGCCATTTTGATGAAACCTTTTCTGTTTTTCAAGGTCAATTTGTAGTACCCAGGGTGTGCATCAAGTGACTCCGCTGCTCCCCCAACTACCACGATAGCAACATTGCCTCGACCTTGCTTGCATAAAATATGTTCAAAACTTTCTCTTGATACGTCGCATAGACCAAGCGCCATCAAAACATCGCGAAAAAAAGGAAACCAGTACAACACTGGAAACAAAAGCATATTTAGGGCTTTCGGCTTCAAGAGGGGACATCCCGTTTACCGTTTAATTTAATAAGAGAGTCTAAGCTTTCCGTTTTACGACAAACTTCCAAAAGACAGGCGAAGAAAATTAGTTGTCTTAACTACTTGTGTTCGCACAGGAAGTTGAAATAAAACTGTTCGACGTATAGTGGAAAATCAATAAAGATGAGAGGCAAAAAAACTCTTCCAAGAAAAAGCGACTCTGCCGTTTGTCTTAGCTTTTAAACGCGAAGCTTGAACTCCCTATAATTGGTTGTCAATTGCGATTGTCCCAGACAATATTGCAGCAGCGTCTAATGAAAGTATGGAAACCGGTATTAATCTTCTATCGTTGATAAACTGGTCTATTTGCCCCGATCTCAGTTGAAATTGCCAAAATCATAGGTAGGCAGGATGAAGAAATATAAGCCGCATATGGGCATCCCATGATTCACTGTCTCCAGTGCGCTGAATCTCAGACCAACAACATGGGGTACAACCTACAATGACCTTCGTCGTCAGAAGAACCGGACTCTGCTGTTCTGTTCTCTAATTGAGATGCCATAAATAGTAAAAAAGCAGTTTAAAAAAATTGCATGCGGTGTAATTGTGCGTGTCTAGCTGGTGACGGTGTCCAGTTGCTGTCCAAGAGTGCTATCAACACTGAACTCAAAACTTTGACAGAAGCCTAAGAAATTTTTGGGTAGCGAAAGGTTACAAAAACAGGTTTGGAGAACTTTTTCCGTCGGTCGAAAAACTACGAAAAACGCTATCCGTGATTCTTCAACCTTTGGAAAGTTGAATGAAACACCCGGTCAAAATATATGGTTTTTCTATGTGGTCCCTGAAGGTCCCAGTGTATTTTACAATAGAGTCGTGACATTAAAAAAGATTGTGCACTTGTGATGGTGTAAATGAATAGTTATTGTATGTAAATATAAAAATGAGTTGTCACGCGCGAAATTATCGGCCCCGGTTCTGGATCCCAAATTACAGCCTTAGTAAACCAGTCTGAACTGGAAATAATAATTCTTGGCGAAACCGGCCAAGAGCCATAGATAGCCGTTGTGAACAGAACCACCGGCCGGATAGGTTAGTAATAAAGGATTGTAAGCACGAAGTTCACCCAGTTTCCCGTTCATTTTCTGGGTCATCCAGGCACCTGACTTAACTGATGAGTGATGTCGATGTTATACATATTTCTTTATCTTCACCTCCAGAAAAGAGTTCAAACTTTATATGATATGTGAGTGTTCACTGGTTAAATGTTGCCCAGAACATTATCAAGACAATTTTTTTAAAGACATGCTATTTTTACCAAGAAATAATGTACAAATACAATTCAAGTACTTTTGCATAAAACGAAAACATGCACCAGTCTAGCAGTTGTCTAGATGCCAGAATAATGCGAATGCTGAGTTTGAAGGTCAAAAAACGGCTAGTAATAATAGCGTGCAAAATCATAGCATGCAAATTGTATTAGTAAATTTAAAAGAGGACGAAATTACACCGATACTGACTCTACTAAGAGAAAACATTTTGTAAGACTGGTATTATATTTATATTTAGTTCTATACTTGTGCTTTTTACTTACATTTTAAGGTCAAGAGATGCGGTTTTAGTCCTGGAAATAATTTACTAAAACCAGTCGCCTCCGTTGCAAAATTACACCAAGCACCAGCGCACATAATTCCATGAGGGTGATAACCAAATATATAGTTCTTGTCAGTGCGTAGCTGCGTCGTCTTAACAAGCCGCACCGGGAAATAATCTCGATAGTAGTTCCAGCTTGAAAGGTTGCGAAGTGTGTTCCATCGGCGACCGCCCTTCGACGACCTTTGCAAGTCGTACACCAGAAACCAAAATAGATAAGCAAGAATTGCAGGTAAAATGACGACGTTGGTCATGTTGAAAACCATCACGATCGATGATACCGCATGTCCAAATGTGAAAGTTCCACTAACTGCTGTAACGACTATCACTTGAAATGCTTTTGACAGCAAAGAGTACTTGTCTTGCGCATTCATTGTGTTAATCTTCAACATTGTATTGAAACTTCAAACTTCTAACTAAATTCGCTTTTCATTTCATAAAAGCTGAGGACTTGAAAGATGATTTATGATCTGCACTTGACACAGATAGTATTCGTCATGCGAATGCTACGCGTCTAGTGGTCGACCAAGATTTGCTTATTTTGCACCGTGGTGTCCCTGCTGGTTGCTGTAAAATGATGCTGTAAAAATATCGTTTTCTTAAAGTATTTGCCCTTCGACGACATTCTGTGATGTCACGTAATTTAGAAAAGGGAATAGCTTCTTTTGGATAAAACTTTTAGAGCAATTTCGTAATTTCCACAGTGTGAACAATCTAGCTAATTAACATTCCTAGCGTCTCGCAGGCTAGGCTGGAGCTTTTTCTTTTGTGGCTTCCATTCAAGACACCTTTCCGTGCATGACGTCCATAGCGACAAAACGCTTGACTTGCATGTTCTCTCTGTTTTACATGAAGTACCCTCCAAAGCAGAGGTACAAAGTAAACAGCAATTTTAAAATTGTCGAAATTAAGACGACATTCGGTAAGAATGAGTTTCCTCCCTGGAACAGCCAGTTTGATAAAGGAAATAAATAGTAAGTTTTCAGACAAATTGATAAAATTAACTAAATGTCTAAATGACTACCCATCATTTTCTGAATCCTGTACTTACGTATAAAAGTTTTTATATTGCGAAGAATAATGAAGTAAAACTGTTCAATGCAAGTGTGTCATTTCAGTTTTCTGCTTTAAAATTTCACATGGTAGTTGTATGTGAAAGTGAGAATACATTTGAACATTTCAAATATTCGACTAGCAGTCACCAAAACATCAAGTTTTGATTCAGTTTTATCGGGAGTACAGGTTGTACATCTTGTTCACTGACATGCCTATACTTGTAGTTATGTACATTTTTGCATCAGAACCAATGTGCGGTAACAAGGATCCACCAGGGGTACGAGGAAATTAGAGAGCTTTGGCAAGTGGCGTTTTTGGCAACATGGACGTCGACCGTAAGGAAGTAAACTTGACAATTTCCACCTATCACTGTGCTTGACACAATCCTTTGACATTTCTCATGCTGTTCGTGTTGTCAAAAACATCGCTTTATTAAGCTCTCTATTGTCAGCTTTGACACAGCTTATTCCCACAAGACACCACTTTTTGGTTTGTGCTAAGCCATTGTCAGCTTTACAATGTCTACAGATTTGTCTATTTTGGTCCCTCTCTCAAGATGCTGCTGCTCCCTTTTCCTACATCACTGGGACTCACCATCAAATAGTGACTTCAGGCATCAATAGAACAAATCCATAAAACTGCTAACCAAGCATTCATGATCAAATGCATATCAAGTAAAACAAATATCCAATGCAAATAAAAATATCAAAAAACCTGCTTGAACAACTTTTGTATCTCAAGGATAATCCTGCATAGTAAAAGTAGTTTTCTTCTACACTGGAGACTAGGAAAGAAGCTATAACAATCCCTGCAGCTCTCTCTGGAAAGTTTGGTTTTTCCTTCTGATCATGAATGAAATAACAACCTGGGGCCAGTTGTTCAAAGGTAGGTTAGCTTTAACCCTGGGTTAATGAAAAGTTTGAAGTAAAATTTTTAACTGTTTGTTCACTAACTTGACAAAAGTTTTCCACAAAACTAATCTATATAAAAAGAAAACTGTCTTTGCAAAGTTTTGAAACAAATGGACATACAGAAATGCACAAACCAAACAGCTGTTTTAAATTTTAACCCAGGGTTAACGGTAACCCAGCTTTGAACAACCGGCCCCTGTTGTCCCCAATTATGTAAATTCCCTATGATTTGAACATGAAGTTCTAAATCATATGCTGACTGGTAGCAAACTGGCAGGCTGCTTCATTGACTTTAAAAAAAACAACAGAACACATGACTTTTCCCAGCTGTTCTCAATGCTTGAATTTTTTTGAGATGAGGCAGGCAATGAGCATTGATGGTAATAGACTAGGCAAGTGTAGAATTTAGTCTGTATTTATCCAACTCTGTTATTACCTGTCTCAAAATGTGTTCTACACATACCATAACAATATTCATTGACTAACAGTCTGCAGGCAATGGGATAAAATATGCTAGGTTGCTTATAGTTATTCTCCGATAATTTGTGACAGTTGAGGGAAAGGTACTATAGCATTTACTGTTGCCAAGTTGTTTTTCTTTGTTGCTTGCTTCATATTCTATAAACTGTTAATGCAAAACATTTCCTTGTTTTGGAAGCTATGTTAGAAGTTCACTTAGTTTTTCTCATTATAATAGAAGAACTACTTGTTGTGCTACGAGATGGAAGAACTTTAATTGGTCGGTTAAAAAGTATTGATCAATATGGTGAGCATCTCTCAGCTTTCCAGCATACTAATCTCTAAGTGTTTTAGTTTACATATGTACATGTGGACAGTGTTGTGGACCAGTGTGGGCGAACCAAAACTATTGTATTTTTACGTGCTCTGTCTACACGATATTGAACATTTCTTGGACTAAACCACGCTTGTTTAACGTATATTTTTTACAACTTATTTATTTACTCTTTTTTTTCATATGTCCACCTTAATTTATTAAAATTCTCTGTAAAAAATTAAATACCACAAAAAACAATTATTCTAAAGATTTATAAGATTTAAACAAGCTAATCTAAAACGACCGTGTCCAATCCATGTTCGGAGATATTTTATTTACTTCACTTAATTTAATCGCTCTGTTTCCCCCAAATTATACGCCATCCAAAATTTAATAAACTGCCTAGGCGTTCAGTCCAAAATTGTCCACAACTTCAATATTTTGTTTATAACAGCGTGATCTATTTGACTATATTATCCCCCTGATTCTGATTCTCACATGCCAATTTCTGGGCCAGTTTTTAAAGAAAAATTTGACATTCAGTGCCCATTCCACGATTTGCCCGAAAACAATGCATTTACTCCCGTAGTTTAGTTTCTAATCTTGGTTAGCGTAAAGGTATATATAACGTCCAGTTTTGATGAGACGTTCTCCATTAAGTTAATGTAATTATAACTTGCCTTGAATTAACCTTTAGCACCAAGACCAACAAAAAATTCATTGGCCATACTGGCGGGTTTGAGTCCTATCTTAAGCCCGTCAAGTTTTCCAGTACGCAAATTTGTTTGAGCGAATAATAAATCTAGGAAAGCCATAGTCATTAATTTGCTTAAGAGTTTTTCGTGGCAAAATATTTTGCAAGCCAATCGTATTCCTAGATTTATTTTTCTCTCGAACAAATTCACGCAGTCGAAATCATGCTTTAGTGAGTAGATTTTTCGCTCGTCTTGGTGGAGGAGGTATTTACAATAACATTGTTGTTGTTCTTGTACTGTTTGCTATTCATTTGCATTTACCTTGTCATGAGTCATATCCCACAACAACACGACGATACATTGTACAGTAACTTGAAGATTATCTTACAGTATTTGTGTAATTCTAGTTTTTATAATATGACGAGTTATGCCTCAGCATATAGGAGTATTTTACTTTGTATGTTGCTAATGATTTTGGAACTTTGTGTTTTCATGTGTTTCATTTCTTTAGCCAATCTTTTGCTACAAGATGCAATTGAAAGAATTCATGTTGGTCAAAAATATGGAGACATTCATAGAGGAGTATTTTTGATACGTGGTGAAAATGTCGTTTTACTGGGAGAATTTGTAAGTTAGTCTTAGTGCTGCGTGTGTTGATCTGATTCGATCAACACCATTACTGCTCACATGCAAATCTTATGTGTCAAAAAGTTTTTAGCTGTATGAAATGGTTTTAGGACCGTGCTGCGGACGACAAATCTCATTTGTTAAAAGTTGGTGTAGATGAAATATTAGATGCTCAAAGATCTGAACAAATGGCAAAAGACCAGCATGAAAAGGCTGTGGTAAAAGCGAGGTCACAACTTGGCATGCATGTCAATCTACCTGACTCATATGTTGGTACTAAAGATGATTTTGGTACTTGATTGCTAAGTTACTGTTGCTGGATATGTTGTGTGTTATGTGGATAAACGGCTGCATGTAGCTATCTAGCGTGTTGAAAAATGTTACATTTGCCTGATTAATAACTTGTATATTCAAAGATTTCAATTCATAAAATATACACCAAATTTGAAGATGGAAGAAACATTGCTCTTGGTAGCTCGTAGTGGTTCGAGTTTTGAAGCTGAAAATCTGACATAATATGTTAATCAAAACAAGAAATGCAATCTTGGCTAAATGGTTTGATTACAACTCTTCCTCGTTTTTCGTTGGTTACTTGTCTTACCTCTGCTTCTAGCGTATGTTAAGATCGGCTCACTTTGCTCCCAGGGCTAACCATTCACGGATATTTTGGTCAATAGCCCTGGAAACGAAGTAAATGATGTGCATCTACGATAGGTAGCATTTAAATATGTATGCCTGTGGTATGCCTGGCATGCAAGACTACGTGATCCTCATACCCAGGACTTCTTCCTGAACACGAAGATGGTGGTCATGGGGGCACATTTTACTCGATGAGGATGGAGTAAAAGTGCTTTAAAACTACAGTTCTGTAATTGGATTCATGTTTTCAATCTCTAACATTTATTTTTTCGAAATCTATTGAATTATTTTAAAATTCTTGATATTGTTTTTTTTAATATGCGTTGTACTGTATATATCCATTATTCTGTAGCTTATATTATGTAAACTCGGGGGCTGTTGGTATTTTGCTCTTGTCCCCCTCCAAACAGAAGACAAGTTTCCTGACTCTAACGTGTTCAATCTAATCTGGAGTAAAAGTATTTTGCGTAAAAAACATTCATTGAAGTAAGTTCCGTAGTCCTCGTGTTGGTTACAAACCCATGTTGGTAAGCACGGAAATTCTCATTTGATCCCTACCCGACGCCCATTTCTAACACCCTGAATTTCGTGATAAGTAACATGGGCATGTTTTTGCTTGTTTCATTGTTATAATTCCTTAAACGACTGGTTTTCTTAGCATATTTAGCCTCAGCACAAACGGTTGTATTTTCCAACAGCAGATCCACAATAAGGACAAAGATGAAGTACGTCTTTACAACTTGGTATATAAAATGGAATCAAACAGCAACCCAGCCAGCAACTATATAAGAACAAAACTATGTGCAGTTGGTAAGACCATTTAATTGACAATGAAAAGTGCAAGCAAGCAGATCAGGACAATTGTGATATACGAAGGACGTATGAATCTTTTTAAGTTAGTTGCACTGGTAAAGGTCCGAGTTAACGGACTGAAAGCTTTGCAATAATATACGTGGTGTACCCTCCAACTAATACTCATATAACACTGTTGTTGCAATGAAAACATTAACATAACTACCCCTCCACCAAAGTAATATTTTTAATGTTTTAAACCCACATTTTTTTCGCACAATACACTATTGGTAATTAAAGACCATCTTTCATTGCAACCGCTTTGTACGGACGAGCGGAGAGTGCATTTTTAAACATGCGCAGTAGTGGTTGATAGTTGAAGCGCTTGTATAGAAAAGCACTCTCCGCCCGCTCGGGCAAAGCGTCTGCCATGGAAGATGGCCTTTTGGACCACAAGCTGCGTCTCTTTTTTCAAGGCTATGCTTTATACATCCTGATAATCTACTGGATCTATTGGTAATAAACTAGGGGCTAGTGGTTCGAAGCGCGTTTAGCTTGAACGGTGGATAAGTTCCAAAAAGAAATCATATGTATTCCTTGAACAACCAAATTGAAAACTATTCACTGACTGGAATCATTATGTATTTACCCATTGTTTTATTGCGTAGAATGTGATTTATAGGTTTAGAAGATGGGTGGGAATGCATGAATTCTGACGTATTTAAGCTAAACGGGCTTCGAACAATCGTACCGCCCTAGGAGTTCTTCCCGTAACATGCAGTAACTTGTGTTCGTGATGCGTGTTATTCTTACCCTACTCCGCATATAGCAACTGCTGCCAGATATGTTAGGTTCCCATCGACGTACTCTATCTTTGAAACAATTCTGTTTTGACAGTAAGAGCATGTTGTTCCAACTGGTGTTTCGCCAAAGAATATTTCCGGTCTTCTTAAAGGTTGGAAAGCTATGGGAGTGTAGTTTTCGGTTGTGCTGGTCATAGTTTATTGCATGAGAAGACTCTATGTAATACCATCTAAGACCAAGAGCAAAATAATGTTCAGATGGTAATGTACGCTAAACACACACAACAGCTGTGTTTGACTACTAAACCTTTGTATGCATACTGTATTTTAATGTTTCTTTCTATTCCGTCTATGCATCATAGCACTGCATATGCAGCGTGTTGCGCGGTACTGTGCTATAGCAATGAAAAAGTTTTATGTTTAGGTTTTCAAGCGCAATTGTCTTACCCCTCTTTCAAATATAGCATATTGGCTATTTTTGAGGAGTTCACTTAAGCCATGTACATAGTCATTTATATTGTTTATTGTTCATGCACACGCACGAAAGCTATGTTTGCGAAGTGAGCTGTTATAATATGATAGAAAGATCACAGCACTGTTTATTTCTAAATCTTCAAAAAATACACTACACGTTTAGTCAAATGACGTTGTCATTAAGAAACAGCAGATCTAAGGAGAGTTGCAAATTTCCTCTTAGAAACAATAATTACTTGAAGTCCATGAACCATGCTACGTTTTGATAGTTTTATCATTAGTGCTATATAGGTTACTGTCTCCTGATTATTCAGCTGCTCTTTGAACTCCTGAAAGAACGAATATGGATATTTATTGTTTTATCTGCTACATGGCTGTTTCATATTGGTTGGTTGTGAATCTTCTACAAATCGACTCATCATTTCGATTCGGAGTATTCCTAATCATTCATATGTTTCACAGTGGAGTCCGTACTTTCTTAATCTCATTATGAAACATTGTATTTCTTTCATATTCTTTATTTTAGTCATCTTTCATTTAACTGGAGTTTTTCGGCTTGGACGTGGCAAGGAATTACCAGAACTGAAAGAAGAAAACTTTGATAGCGTAGTGAATGGAAGCAGTTTTGTTTTTGTGATATTCTACGCACCGTGGAACAATCGTAGTGTTGAAAGTGTCAAAACTTTGGAACAAGTGTTCGAAGAACTCGATAAACTTGATGTAGTTGTGGCCAAGGTGAACGCGTATGATGAAGTGAAGTTGTCCACAAGATTCTGGATTGATCGTTGGCCAGTCTTCAAGTTTTTTATCAAGGGCAGTGTGACGCCTGAAACGTAAGATATGATTAACGCTTCATAAGACATTTTATCGTGCTCAGAGTTACATATTATAACACGTAATAGACAACCAAGCAGCACACATTACCAAATCAAATATATGCCTCCACTCTCCAGTGGCCACAATTTCGCTAATCCTCAGCGCCAAGCACTCGTAATACTGAGAATAAGCTTTCCTGACTTCTCTCATGAAACAACTTTTTCACTAGAAACCTTTCGCTTTCAAGTGCTGGAAAACTTGTACCAATGTGCAACAAGACAATTTATTTTCCTCAGTGATGTCCGTTCACATGTGTTGTTTCATCACCTAATTTTCGAGCAACGTGTCGTAAAACTAGTTTGCTCTTGAAATAGTGTTTGTGGAACAAAAAGCATTTTTTCTCCTTCTATTTTTTCGTATAATCAAATAGAATTGCCTATTATTCTAGCTATCAAGGTGGCACGAAGTTTAATGATTTTCTCGGATTCATCAAGGCATCTTCTGACATGCGAGCTGATCCCAGTGTCTTCAACCAGGCAGTCATTGAACTGGATAGTTCAAATTTTGAAAGAATCATTCACAACAGAAAGAAACACGTGTTTGTATTGTTTTACACTGAGTGGTGTGGAGCTTGCAAAGACTTGCTTAAAACTCTTGAAAAGGTACACTTGTGACATGACTTGAGGTAAAACTGAACATGCATCTCGTCAGCGACGGCGCTCTAGTGTAGTTGGAACTATTATAAAACAGCGAGTCAAGGCTGCTTTAATTTCTGTTACGCGTTTTGGCATGCACATTACATACACACACGTAAAAGTTTAAATTGTGATAAAACCGATCGGGGGCAGATTAAAGGTACCATGCGCTCCCGGCTGATTGGGCCCCCCCTGCGACACCCTTACTTCGGCTCGAACGTTTTTTTAAAATACTTTGACCCCCCGCAGCCCAGGGCTCGGAAATCCGCGGGCTCCTGGCTGTAGCTCAGCCAACACCGCCTCCTTAATCCGCTTTTGAAAGCTATGATCTTAAAACAACTTCAGAAAAAATTGTTTGGAATTTTGAATTTTAAACAATTTCGTGTCTATTTCTTTGTGTTTTTTTACAAACTGTAAAACTTTGAAGGATCTTTACGTGTGTGTCGAAGATGCGTGACTGAAAAGCACCCTTTGCAGTCCTGTCATGTCCCGACGTCAAACTTATTCGTTCAATCGAAACTGCTTACAGAAACGTGTTCTTTACAATTTATTTTCTTCCTCTTGCTAGGTTGGCAAAAATTTTAAAAATGAGAAGGATTGTGTCCTAGCCAAAATCGATGGAGACGCAAACTATGACGTGGCTGTTCAGCAAGAAGTTCCATACTATCCAGCATTGAGACTCTACTCTATGAAAAATAAGGATGGTTACGTCTACTTTCCTGGCAAATATCAAGAAAACTGGAGTGTGCAAAACATTACCAAGTTTCTCAATCTTCAATGCAAAACTAAACGTACGATGATGGGTCGTCTTGATGAAACGGTATGCTAGCAGTTTTTGCTAATTGACGTGAGTCGAACCTTTCTAAGACGGACGCCAGGGAAACAGAGTCAACTGTCTATATTAGAGAGATATCAGTCTTTCCGAATGATAGAGTTATACTTTTTATTTT
The DNA here is from genome assembly GCA_025434845.1 of Phenganax subtilis. Taxonomy (NCBI): domain Eukaryota; kingdom Metazoa; phylum Cnidaria; class Anthozoa; order Malacalcyonacea; family Clavulariidae; genus Phenganax; species Phenganax subtilis. Next base: position 16,113 of record JAOBYK010778656.1, read on the forward strand.
TTAACTAAGTAATTGAGTTTGCTGGAGTTGACTCGTTGGAGAGGTGTCCTTAAAGAAAAGGTGCGGCTGGACTCTATTCGAAAAACAAGGTTACTAAAGTTCTAACAAAGTGTATACGTACAATGTACCAATTGAATCGGATAACGAAAATGTCTCAATTTTATGCCTCAATTTTGTCAAACAATATATCTATTGTCATAGATACATTAATTTTCTTGATTTCATGCAATGATGAATACAGGCTGGACGTTTGTCAAGTTTTGAGAACCTTGTGAAAATATTCATGGGAGATTCGCTTAAAAGGCAAGAAATTTTGAGTGAAGCGTTATATCTTCAAAATAGAAAGCAAGAGAGTTCTGCTGGTATTTATGTGAAAGTGATGCAACAAGTTTTAACAGATGGTACAGGTTATCTTACTAAGGAGTTGAACAGAATTGAACGACTCATGCAAGCTGTTATCCACCCGGACAAAGCAGATGAACTTCAGAGAAAGAAAAACATCTTGCAAGAATTCGCTTTCTTGCTTCATGAAAAAGATGAACTATAATTCTATTCGAACCTATTTCTGATTTGCCTCCATTGTTCTGTACACTTTAATCATGAAGACTGGAGACAGTAGTAACTAGGCTTTTCTCTCACGTTTGATGTAATATCAACAAGCTAGTATTTTGATTTATCCGGGTTTTTTTGCGCAGTGCAGTATACGTACAGAACATTACACACAGTGCAGACAGAATGCAATACCTCCTGGCCCTCTTCAGTGGAGAGGGAGGTCCGAGGAGATAGGATAGCCGAGATGAAACAGTAAAATATAACTAGTATAAATTAGCATAAGTAACTAAAAAAAAACAAGGATATTACTCGGAGAGGATTGGTACGGGTTGCTGATTACAACACGTTACAATTTACGCGCACGTGGCTTCACAAATATGGCTACAGAAGGTGAGCAACGATATAGGGCATGGTTGCTGTGATTTTGTTGTAGTACAGTAGAATTTGCGAAACGGAATAATTTTGCCTTTTGTCTCGTTCCTAGGAGTGCACGTTTGTGAGCTTTACATCGTAAAGCATTTTATGGCAATATGCTTCAATGCTTGTCGATGTAGGATCATAGGATATTTGTTCGATGTTGACTGATCCACAGTCCAGCTAGTCAGCTTTTGTTCTGTAGCAAATATTCCTTTCCCAGGACGTATAAAATTTTATATGTCAATTGAAAAAAAAGTTACTATATTGCATCGAGTAACTGTTTTGTCAAATAATGTATATTTCATAAAATAGTCCTGAATGATTATTAATAGAGTAGAACGACTGGACTACATCGTCACTGACTCACTGTAAACTTGTGAACTTTGATAAGAACGACAAGTTTCCTGTCAATCTTTAACACAGCGTTCGTCATTATGGTTCTCTGATTTAGTAAAATAAGTGTACCTTTATCGAACAATCACCATTTCAATGCTCCAGTCTTGTGTTTCCTTCTGGTGTCTATTCTGCTGTGTCTTCTTGCTAACCTGCATATTTGTGTTTTTAACTTTCTTGAAAAGGTAAAAAGGAAAAGAGAAAGAGCAAGAGTTCATCCGTTGATATTGGAGTAAGTTCTTGCATTAAACGCACAATGCTTATGTACTAGTGGTAGGGCTGTTAGTATTAATAGTTCTAAGTAAATAACCTATGCAACAGTCTACCACAAACAACTAAAATAATTTGTTGGCATAAGTACGATAGGGCTGACTGTGGTTTATATTGCATTTTAATGCCAATGTATTCCCACAAGAAACTTTGTCAAATAATACAGGGTATAGTTCACCAAGATTTGAGATTCAATTCTAAAATATTCTTTACTTTTGCCACCGTACTTGCATATCTGACTATATCTATCTTTTTTTAAAGACTGCCCAACATAATGATGATTTCTTAATACCACCAACCAAGACTGCCACTGCTCTTGAAACCTCTCAATGGCCATTGTTATTGAAGGTAAACTAGCTGGTAAAGTTTGTTCTTTTTTGTAAGTACAGTAGCTACAGTGCATTGACCTGGGGGTAAAGTAGTTTAATGTTACCTCTGCAGAACAAGGCTAATTTGTGCTATCACTCTAACGAAACACTGAGAAAAGAACAATTGAGTGTGTAATTTTGTGGCCTATTTTGTACTGGTCTTAATAAATTTATGTATTTCTTCAATCTTGCAGAACTTTGATCGTCTGAATGCACGGACTGGACATTTTACTCCTTTGATATGTGGTTGTTCTCCATTGAAACGTGAATTGAAGGATTACATCTCGTATGTCCTTAAGTATTTCACTCAAATATAAAGTAGTTGCATATCATGTCACTTGTTTGTTTCATTATAATTATTTCAAATCCCTTTGGAAGCTAATTACTTTAACATCTATTCATCTAACATAAAATGAATCTGTTGTTTTTAAACTGTCTTTTTAGGAGTGGTTTCATCAACCTTGACAAGCCTGCGAACCCTTCATCACATGAGGTATTTTATAGAGCTGTAAAGCTGTGAGCAACTGCTCAAGTAACTGTAGACTTTCCATAGAGTTAGTAGTCGTAATATTTGGATATTTTGAATAGTGAATACAAGTGCAGTTGAAAATAGGTCTGTGTGTAAAGCTATGCTTTCCACCTCACCCATTCCGTAGTGTAACATAGTGTATCTTTTTGTTGGTGAGCACCAGAGCATAACTCATGACTTTAGAGCAAAGAAATATGCTATGGTAGGCTACAGTAGGGTTGAAGTGGAAAGCAGGCTTAAGACAACATGGAAGTGGAGACTGTAGCTGAACTTTAAAGAAATTGGCTAATTCTGTACATGAATTTATTCAAATTTAATTTCTTGCCTGTGAAAACAGAATGTATGTAATCGCTTTCTTCGATAGGGAGGCAATATTGTCTCAACTATCAAATTAGTTCAACCAATTGTTTTATTTGTAAAGGTTGTAGCTTGGATCAAAAGGATTCTTCGTGTAGAGAAGACAGGTCACAGTGGAACTTTGGATCCAAAAGTCACTGGATGTCTTATTGTATGCATTGATCGAGCTACACGTCTTGTCAAATCACAACAAGGCGCAGGTACATGATTAAATTTTTCATTCAAAAGTTGATACATACTAAATACTGTGGACTGCAGGTAGATATGCAACCTTGTATGTAACCCACCATCTCTAAAGTAGTATTTCCCCTTAGTATACAGGAGTGTAGTTCAATATGAGTTGTGTGTATAGCGATGGTTTTTGTCCTGGCTAGTCTATTTCTGTAGCCTGAGATGAAATTATACAATGCTGTTAACAAAATATGATGCTTTGAAGATACAACACAGCTAACGAGTAGTATGTACCAATTTTAAAATTGTAAGCATTGATATTTTTGAAACAGGAAAAGAATACGTTTGTGTTGTTCGTCTGCATAAAGCTCTTGAGAATGAAGCAAAGTTGGCTCAGGTAAAACTATCTATATACTTGTAAAGCTTGGAGTTCATGTTTAGTTAAGCTGTATATAATAATGAGCACTGCCATTCGATTTTGCTCAACTTCAGCTTAGTTTGTACATAGCTGTACAGTAGTGTTTGTTTTATCAGGTAGTCGAGCAGTTGACGGGTGCATTGTTTCAGAGACCGCCATTAATTTCTGCAGTAAAAAGACAACTACGTATTCGAACTGTGTACGAAAGCAAACTTATCGAGTTTGATACAGAACGTCATCTTGGTAAGTGAATGCCATCATGACTGTATTGAAGTCGTATATTTGCGGAAACACAACTCATGTGTATATAAGCACAGAAATAGTGCACTTTTTTGTAAGTCTGTGAAACTTGTAGCTTACAGTACTTATGATGAAAGAATCCCATCAGTTGTGTCTGCATGAATACACTTAACCCAACATGCGATATGGATGATAGCTACGTTGGAGAAGTCACATTTGTCTGTGCACAGTAATAGCACTGGCAACGTATCAGCCTTAAACCTCTTGGCGATTTGTTTGCGCAACGCAGTTGGAGAATTGAAAACACACATTTAACAACGTACTTAGTAATCGGTAGAACTAGGATTTATTGACGCGCGCGAACTCGACTTCAAAGTTTTGCTTACAGTAAAAATGTTGAACCTGAATATAAGGTAATACGTATATACGTATGTGTTGCAGCTGCGTTCTGGGTAAGTTGCGAGGCTGGGACATACATCAGAACACTATGTGTGCATATTGGCTTCTTGCTGGGTGTTGGTGCTCATATGCAAGAACTGCGGAGGGTTAGATCTGGAATTCAATCAGAAAAGGTTAGTGCATGAATGATTTGCTGAGATATTCTGACTTTTTGGTCTTTTTCTTGTTCTTGTGAAAGTTACACTTGTCAATAAAAACACTATTGAAGCTGATCTTATTTAATTTAGGACATATGCTTTTGTAGCGTTGCAACTGCAATAATTTTATGCCCTGCACTGTCGAAATATTCATTTTTTTATTTGTTTAAGAAATATTTGAAAACGGCAGCCCTTCAGGGTTCATACACACCTACGTTTCAAGGGGTCGTTTATGTACTAATCACACTCATTAATATACAGTAATCACATATTACATTAGGCTTCAAGAGGGGGGGGGGGGACTGTGAGGAACAAGTCCCCTCAGGTCTCCCTAAAATCGTTTTTCTTATTCGTTCAAATCCGGGGGTACGGACAGTGTAATTTTTAGGAGTTTCTTATGATTCACCAGCCAAAATGCCAAAAATCGCGTAACAGGGAATGTAAGTTTAAAAACTTCCCTTGGGAGCACACCCCCGGACCCCCTTAGCTGTAGCTCACACCTCAAGTGCTCGAAGTCCCCTCCGGTTTAAAATCGTTGGCGCTGCTACCAATCAAAATCCATGGTAGTTATATTTCTTGAGAAATACCATTTTCAGTTTGTCATTTTTTAGGAAGGTATGGTTACGATGCATGACTTGCTTGACGCTCAGTGGATGTATGACAATACTAAAGATGGTAAGAGAACTTTGTTTAAGAAAATACCCTATTTCCTCTATTCAGTCCCCTGGGGGCTTGTTTTTTTGCTAGCTTTTAAGTGGGGGCTTATTAGAAGGGGGGGCTAAATAGAGGGTGGGGGCTTAAATAAATTTTCACTGGAAAGTGGTACCGTAAATCTATATGCATACATATAGATTTGCGTGCATCTATATCAATATGTATTTATTAAAATACCCAATCCAGTACATGTATATTTATTTATAAAAACAGTATTTTGCACAACGAGCTCCACGAGAAGAATGAAATACTTAAACACATGACTATAGTTTTATCTGAAATTTTGACTCAAAGCAAGTGGCTGGTCTGATGTTTACATTACTAAATTTCAAAAGAATAAAGCTTTTGCATTCGTATTTTGTGACGATTCCATCCAGAGATTGATTTTCCGTTGATTTCTTTATCTATAGAGGATGGGAGCTTATTTTCTTTTGCTGGTTTCTAAGTGGGGGCTAATTAGAAGGGGGGGGTGTGCTAAAAAGAGGCTGGGGGCTAAATGGAGGAAATACAGTAACTGTCTTCCAAAAGAAGTTCCCCTTCGGAGTATCGGAGCTTCTGCGGAAGAGAATGAGCATTTACTCTCTCGCTGCTGCACCGGCTGCACTTCCTGCGCCAAAATCGTAATAAGATCCTCTGCGCGAGGTTGGCGAAATATTTCTTTATACTGTGGATGTCTGGTGTTGTTGGAGGCTACAAAAATACAATTCTTGACTGCTTCTCCCGTTATGATACAAATAATTTTTTTTCTCACACTGTGCCGGTTGCCGCAAAAATATTCCCCTGCTTTGACTCATTGTATTTAAAAGTCTAAAGTAGCTATCTCATTTAATTGAAGTTTACTGAATGTAGCAGATTCTAACTTTTTTTATCTGTGTCTTGAACGGCATTTTTATGAAATGTAAACGATGGGCGTTTCAACTCAAGATAGTGCGTTTGGAAAAAGAGAAAAATGGGGAGTCAACGAGGTTTTCAAGGTTGACGACACGCATCTGAGACGTTTTATTCAAGTCGGAGTATGTCATTCATTTCCTACTATATGAGATTTCCCTTGATGAAACTGAGAAGTCTTTGCTTTTACCTATGCGTGTTTTTGCTGTTCTAGTATCATAATGAAAATTAATGGACCATATTAAATCATTTTTCGCTTCTTCCAAAACCGCTGCCTAGTGTTTAAACACCTATACTTCCGCTAATATCGAATAGAAAAGTAGAAGGCATACTGTACATCAATATTCAAGTCAGACATTATTCTATGGTATAAATTTTGTTTCAATAAGGTAGTCTTTTTAACCTTTTAATTACATGGAGGCCCGGTTCAAATGTCGAACTTTTCATGTGCCGAATCGAATGCAAATGAGCCTAAACAAAGACTTGTGCTCATTTGCATTCGATTCGGCACATGAAAAGTTCGATGTTCGAACTGTGCCTGACTCAAAGAGAGGGACGCTTTTGCGCCACCCGGTACATACGTATACAACACAATGTATATAAATTTCTCATTGCATATAGAATCATATCTACGTCGAACGATCAAGCCATTGGAAGCATTGCTAACAGCACACAAACGTCTTGTTGTGAAGGATAGTGCTGTAAATGCAATTTGCTACGGCGCGAAGCTTATGTTGCCAGGATTACTTCGTTATGAGTCTGGTATTGAGCTAAACCAAGAAGTAGTTTTGATCACAACAAAAGGAGAGGCCATAGCTTTAGGTGTATATTTTGATTACGCAACAATATAATGTATATTACTAAACTGTAAAATGGTAGTAACAATTAATGGTTGGGTGAGTACAAAGAACATGAAAAACCCCATTAGAACGAACTGTCAAGTGCTCTGCTACTCTTGGCACTGCATCACAGCTTTGCAAACAACTAGCCATCAGTCTTGTACTTATGCAGAGTGTGTCTGTTTGTTGGGTTTTTTGTCTGATTGCCTATTAATCATCTTTTGTTTTAATTGCTGATATATTTTTCCACTTACATACACTACATTATCATTGTACCATGCAATTTGCAAAATCGTGACACTATCTTTAAGATTTTTGCTCGTTTTTCTCTATGTATGTGACATGCTTACAATATTGAGGTATTTTAACATCGCCTGTTAAAATTTCTATTGTTTCAATATTAGGTATTGCTCTAATGACCACTTCAGTGATGGCGACATGCGACCATGGCATGGTTGCTAAGATCAAGAGAGTCATCATGGAACGAGATTGTTATCCACGTAAATGGGGACTGGGAGATAAGGTACATGCCACCACCTTTACTGAAGTCTTGAGAATGTGGTATGGATATTTGGCCGAGTTTTTTTATTCACGTTTATTCGGACTTGGTGCACGGTAAACAGAATAAAGAACGCCTTTTCGGTTTATCGTTGGATCACGACCTTAATGTAGTCAGCAGCTTGCTAAAATACTAGACACATATTAAACCGTTTTTTAACTTGTCATGCTATTTTGTGTGATTTCATATTTTGTACAGGCAATAGCGAAAAAGAAATTAATTGTGGCAGGAAAACTAGACAAGTATGGAAAACCAAACGAAAATACTCCGCAAGAATGGCTTAAAGAACATCCTCATTTGACGTAAGTTGTAGTGATGCTGACAAATAGCGTGTCTGTGGCTTGTACGGATTTATGTAATGATCCAACGCCTGGACGCTTTTGTTTTCTTTCTTTATTAGGGATGATCTCGACTAATTGTTTTCATTACCTTTGTGTTGATCTCATATTTAGTGACAAGCCTGATCAGCTGCCTGTTGTAAAATCAGATCCCGGAGCAGAGGAAAAGCCTGCAATTTCAGTAAAGGTAATACCATGGGCTACAGTGTCGGCACTTTATTTAATAATATTACAATTTATCAAAGAGTTAATGTAATATAGAGAAAACGTGACAGTGGAGGAGATTCTGAGTCGAGTGAAAGTACGCCGACGAAAGAGGAAAAGAAAAAAGCGAAGAAAGAGAAAAAAGAGAAAAAAGAAAAAAAGAAAAAGAAAGCAAAATTGGAAATGACTGAGGAAGCAGCTGCCGAGGTACACATGCATGCACAGCTATATAATAAAGTATATAAGAAACCTTGAGTTCTTGTACATAAAGAGGAGGATAGCAGTAATCTCTTGTTTGTTTGTGTTCCCTTAAAATTATTGCCTTCACGTCATTTCCATAAACTTTTTCGACCAGCTACATGGTAATTCATGCACAGGCCCTGGTCTTGATAAATATGTTTTAAATGTCGAAAAAATTTTTTAGTCATCGGATAAAGAAAAGAAAAAGAAGAAAAAGAAGAAGAAAGACAAAGAACAAGAGAAAGATTTGGATTAAATTTTAATTTACAGTATCGTACTTTTAAAATATTTTTACATTGTAATGTTGAAGGATATTCTAGCGTGCAAGCAGACAGTCTACGATCGTGTGGGTCGAGAGCTTGCAATTTAACTATGATTAAGAATACTACAACTAGAATCTTTTTCTTTTCCGAATATTTGTATTTAGCTGTACAATTTTGTGAGACACATTGTTGATGTTTTGAAAACAAAAGAACAACGACCTCGCACAAAATCTTACTGTATAGCCTGTCACATTGAGCGTCAAAACTGAGAACTTAAACATAGATGTTAAAAAACGGGCTATTCGTAGGTTCCTTACCTTGCTGTGGCTGTTTTTAAATCTGAAGCTCTCAAAAAACTTGACAGTTTGATTATTTTCTTCCCTGTAGTTTTTATTTCAAAATATATTTTCTCTGTCTGAAGGGAGACGACAATGAGTAGTCGCTCATTTTTCGATAAGTTTTCAAATCATACAGTTGTTCGCACACTCTAGTCAACTCCGAAACTAAGTAAGCTTCAGTTCTCCACCAGGGGCCAGTTGTTCAAAGCTGGGTTAGCGTTAACCCTGGGTTAACGAAACTATTGACGCAAAATTTTTAACCACTTGTTTACTAACTTGAAAAATTTTTCCACAAAGCTAGTCTATGTGAAAGGATGCTTTTATTTGCAAAGTTTTGAAACAAATGGACATAGAGAAATGCACAAGACAAAGAGCTGGTTAAATTTTAACCCAGGGTTAACGCTAACCCAGCTTTGAACAACTGACCCCTGCACTAGTTATTCTTTTTATAAGATATCAGATAGGTTTGTACACAGATCATCAGACTTGCCACAAGTCGACTCCTCTTGGAAAGGGGGAAAGAAGGCAAAAAATGCGCCTCCCAAGAAAAATGACCTTAAAGAAGCCGAACAGATTATGTGCTTGAAATACTGCCCTTTGTGGTACATGGGCCACCCAAAGGCACCCTCATATTATATTCCATGTGCTTTTTTCTCCCTTACCCAGTCTTACAAGTAATAAATTTCCGTTTAAAATTTTTTTGCATTTCAGCTGTTCTTGGCACTTGCGGTCTTTGTCACTGGTCTTTGTTGGTGCCCAGTGGTTGTTCAGTGGTTGTGCATAAGGGTTGAGACGGGGGGGTTAGCATGGTTGTAAGATGTAAACAAATATGGCCGTTTCCGAAGCGCTTCCTTGTGCAAAAAGTGTTCTTTCTGGTTTATGGGACTCTGTGCATGGAATAATCACTTTCTTCAAACCTATTTATAAAAAACAGGAACACGTTCAATCGGATGATGTTCCTGGAGAAATTAGCAGCAGAAGGAAGACACGATCGAGACAGGCAGTATCGGCAACGACGCAAAGGTTGATATTTTTTGTATGATATTCGTGCTCGTGTTGGGCAATTGAAGTATTATAGATATTTATTTTGTAGTTATAAAGAAATATATTCCATGATGATGCAATGTTGTATTTTAAATGGAGGGATATTTTGGGTAGGTATATTTGAGCTAAGAAACGTACCAAGGGCAACGATGTAAGTGTAAATATATCCTGTGCACAGAATAAAGATGTATACAGAATGGTCACAGGTCACTCAGTGCAACATGTGCTCATTTTATCATGCTAATATTTACAGCTTGCTGGCCAGAGTGATGGCAGACATGCTGGTTCTGTTTGTTTATTGGCTGAAGAAAGAGCAACCGACTGTCTAAAGTAGTTGTAGACAGCATGTGTAATCCAATATGTGCTTGGGACAAAAACTTCAAAGGTTGCAACTCAAGTGACCCTTCTATGTAGATCTTTATTCTGTGATCCTATGTCATAGCATTCCCATACCTAAATCAGTAGTGATTTGGTTACCCCAGCTGATATATGGCCATGTTTTGAGTATCCCTACCAGCTAGACCACACTACGTTCACATATTGTGATATGGGTTTTCCCACCTTTTGAAAATTACTTTGGGGAAGAGGTGGTCTGGGTTTTTCCCCTTTGGTTTTCCATAGGTTATTATTAACATGTTTTAATACATACGTTTTGTATATACAAATCGGTAAATGCAATCGTTGCATGTAAGGAGTAGGTAGTATTGTAGAGTAGCTGGCTTTGAATGTACTGTCATTTTACTGTAGCTAACATGTACAATGTATATTTATCACTTATATACCTGGAGTGAAGGGGACTGAGGGAAATTTTCCCTGAATGCCCCAAGCAAAGGGTGTATAAATGAAATATTATACCGAAAATTTAAACAGCATACGCATTGCAAAAGAATGCAATATCAGCTCCCGCTATTTTTTGAGTGGGTGCGTGTAGTCATTGCAAGAGCTTGCATGAGATAAATTTAATATCACCGTGTGATAAATTTATTATCACTCCCAAAGCTCAGAAATCTGGGACTGGGATGCGACACCGCAAAAACTCAACTGGTCATGTGGTACAAATACAGCTTTCTGATTGGACAACTTGAATTTATACAGTATAATTAAATATATCATTACCAGTTGGCTAATTTTGTTCTAAAAAAAATTGTAGTCTACTCAAGCTAATTGCGATCAAAACCTTCTTGGTGGTTCTAGACCAGCCTGGTACAAGTTTTGACCTTTCAAATTCAAAACCATCTTTCCACTGTATAGTATTTATTTAAAATTTGGTGGCTATAAAAAGCATAATTTATAATTACCTACCCAGGCTGACGATCTTGGCAAGATCTTTCAAGATCTTGAAAGATCTTGGAAGATCTTGGAAGATCTTGGATCATCTTGCCATG
>JAOBYK010780878.1:0-25425 GCA_025434845.1 Phenganax subtilis
AATTGGCTGTAATATATTTGATTATAGCTGGGCATGAAAGATTTCAAAGTCTCACGTCTGCTTTTTATCGAGGAGCTCATGGCATAGTCCTGGTTTATGATGTCACCAAGATAGAAACCTTTGCAAATATTCCGAAATGGTTGAAAGAACTTGACCTTCAAGACTGTAGCACTGCTGTCAAAATTTTGTTTGGGAACAAGAGTGACTTGTCTTCACAACGAACTGTTTCAAAGCAGATGGCATTTAGATATGCAGACTCAAATAACATGTACATGTTTGAGACCAGTGCAAAGACTGGTGACCAAGTTCATGAAGCAGTTGAACATCTAGTGTCTAGAATGCTGGATGTTTTTCATAAAGATGAAAAGACCGCAAGATCGTTCAGAACTACGTCCTTATCAACCTGCATATTGTCAGGGCATGAAAAAGTAGATCAAATAGTTTCACGTTCAGGATGCTCCTGTTGAGCAGGTCTTATTTTGCTTGCACTTGTAATGACATGTCTGAAGGTATTTTACTGTACATACAAAAATAGTTTATGTTTATGTTTTGATGCGCAATGATGAAAGTGGAGCCATTCAGATTTTTTAAAATTTTTCTTGATGCATTCGCATGTGCATTCATTAGCGTTAGCAAAACATTTTAGAAACTTTCGGCGCAAAATTTCACTTCATTTTTTACGTTTTGAATTTTTCGCGCCAAACTGCTTATTGTCGTGTTACGTGATCATGCGCAATAATATTTATTCTTGAAATGCATCCACAGTACACGAAAAATATAAAACATCATTTCCACTTGATATTTCTGAACGGGATTGCCGAAGTTTGAACGTTCTGCAATGTGGGTAAGTTATTGAGATGTGGTTAATATATTCTGCTCGTTAAAACGCTGTATATTGCTGTTTTTCGTCGTAGAACTTGATAATTTTCGCAGCATGTTGGCTCTGAATAGCATCACTTTCAGCACGATATATTTTGTGTTCAGTTTTAGGGTACTTTTTTGGCAGAAATATATTTCATGAAGTTCTGTGGTGTAGATGAAGATGTTTTTGTTGTTCGTTGTGGGATAATTGTGGAAGAAAGTGTTATAATTTTTTCAAAATGCGCATGGTTCTGCAAAAATATGATCTGAAACCTGATACCACTAACTTCTACCCTGAAAAAGGGACTTCAGTACCTCATGTGTCCTAAGTTAATGCTACCAGACATGTTGAACGGAAAATGACCAGATTTAGTAATTGTTGTCTGCTTATGAATTGGGGGTTTGGATTAATTTTGACATGAATTAAATAAAAACTTAAAAATTATCCTTGAGGGAGCTTCTTTAATTACTTGAATATTGAGAATTGCACCAAAAAACATTGTTAGTCAATTTATGAACTTATTAGTGGAAGCAGGATAATAGTGCTTCTATTTATGATGTTTTAGAACTTGTAGTGCTGTTTTAAAGTTTGAAACCATGGCTGTTCCACGTTTCACCACAGAAAATCTGCAGCTTATATTTCAAGATAAGCATATTGTTGTTATTGGTGACTCAGGTGTGTACAAATCATATAGACCTAGCATGACTTAGCAGATCAAACAAAGTGAGTGTGAACTGTTATTAATTGTTGACAGTCCAAAGATCAGTATATAAAGACTTGGTTTGTCTTCTAAGAGAAGATCGACTTTTGACGCTGGAAGAATTGAAGGAAAAGGTTGGGCAATATTCCCTACTTTTGGAATGATGTCTGAACTGTAATGTACTGTGAGTTTCCAATTTTGGCTCTGCAATTAGCAATTCCTGCACATTTTTCAATTTAGGGTGAATTGACGTTTCAGGACGATACATTACTTGAAGGCGGTGTTAAAACTGGTCTACACAATGGCACAAACTACAGAGAAGTTCGTAAATATAAACAGGATAACACCACAATCATGTTTTATTTTGTAACCCGTTGTTATGGGGAATATATGCAGTCTATATTAGATGATTTTAAACTTGACCCTCCTCATGTCATCATCATGAACTCTTCCCTCTGGGATCTCCATCGCTATGGTAAAATGGCTAATTCAGAGTACATTGAAAATATGTCAAAACTCTTACATGCAGTCGATCTTGCTGTACCAGATGAAGACAGATTGTTCATATGGAATGCAACGCTACCTGTTCGTAAAAGTGTCAAAGCAGGCTTTCTTCCGCCAGGAGTAGATCAAACTTTGCCTGCAGAAGACATCCGCAAAGCCAACTGGTATGTAAGGGATCAAATAAAAATGTACAGCAAGAGGTTCATCTTTCTTGATCTACATCAGATATTTTACAAGCATCTGGATTTGCGTGTCAAGGATGGCGTGCATTGGAACGACTTTGCTCACAGAAAGGTCACCTGTCTTTTACTTAGTGAGATATCAAAGCATTGGAATTTTGAATTACCTTCAAAATTACCAATGTCACCAGGTGCACTACCTTCTTCTGTAAGCTCTGTTCGTTCTAAGAATGCAAGTTCACAACCACAGTCTTTGTTGGAGATACCTCCTCTTTCAAGAAATGGTCCCAATGGCCCTACAAAGACTGATCTGTCAATGGGTCACCAAATGAACAATGGAGTCCAGGTGAACGGTTTCCGAGGCGATTTTCCTGGGAGATATGGTCCACGTTCTGATGTACGGTCAGGACCCATGCTCAATGGTCATAGACCTCATGGTCCACAACTTAGTGGGCCAGGTCTAAGGGTGCATGGTCCCCTGGTTCCAAGGCTAAATATTCCACAGGTTCCTCGTATGGATGGTCCACCAAGAAGTGGACGTCTAGGGGAAGACCCTGTGAGCCATAGTCTCCTGGGAAATGCACCTGCTGGAAACCATCTTCAATCCAAAATGCCTAGAAATCATCCTACTCGCCGGGGTAGAACCCGTAGTGCAACTGCGGGTAATGCCAGATTCCACCCACCACCCTGGCTAACAGATCGTCCATATTTCTTTAATAACAATGAGTCCTTACCCCCCAGATCTGTATTGAATGACACCTATCCCCCCAGTGGCCCAATGAAGAGGAAGGTTGCTGATGAGTTTGATCAGACCGGCTACAAGTTCCCACGTAAATTTCTGTAAAGATTATTTATATTGAGGGTAGTAACCATGGTTGTAATATATCGAGATGTTATGTTAAGAGTTTTGTTTGTACAGATTAAAGACTTAATTATATTTTTGTATACAGCAGGGTATTGTTGTCTTGCACTCGTGTATCAATTTATTTCTTACACTAATTATACACAACGCACTATTACTTTTGTAATGAAATCAGTATTCACCAGTTGCGCAAGGAAATTTGTCGTAAAGAAATGTGTTTTAGCCATGTGGCAACACCCTAATTGTAATTGTGACTCAGTTCTCTTGTTTCTGGCGCGGTCTAATAAACTGATCTCTGCATTGAAATTGAAAATTAAAGTATGTAGGTAAAATTTACTAACGAAATTAAATAAACGCGAGGATATCGTTTGTAATTCTCTTTTGATGTAAGCAAGACATGTAAATCTTTCTTTCTGGCATGAGTAGACACAATGAAAGGACGTCGAAAGAAATATACGAGAAACGAAATGCTATGCCACCTTTTACAGAGAGGCAAGAGCTCGTTGGCAAGCGATTTGTTGTAATTACTGACGAGGGGATTCGCCGTGGTGCAAAACACCACAGCGTTGAAAATTATAACTGGAAACAAGGATATATTCGCGCTTGTACTGTCAAAGACGTACGCGACAAGGACTTACAGGTATTTTGGTTTTGCTAGGCGCCACGACTGTTGTTGGGGGAAAAGCTTGCATGTTTCATAATGAAGTAATCATATTAACGTTTTTGTTTATAGTATGTAGAGTCAATTCACGTGTCATAGCTTTAAATTGTTTAAAGTATTCCAAAGAATAGCTTGTGGTGAAAAATAGATTCGTAGCAGCAGACGCTATCGCAGATGAATATATGTTATTACAGTTTTAAATTATGCAGTATTACAGTGTCTAAGAAGGTGTGCAGTTATGCATGGGCCAATAAGTTTATTGAGATATAAAGCAGAATTGGCAGATAATGTTACTGACCCATTCAGTGACACGTGTCACACCCTGGCAAGAAATATCACTTGGTAATAGGCAAAGTATGGTAGCGTAGTAAGGGCATATAGCCACTCATCCTCATTACGCACTTTATTGTAGTTGAAGCTGTTAACTTCTACTATAGGTTCTTGTTGAATATGATGGACACAGCTGGGAATGGAGGGAATGGATCACTATTCATGAGCAGGCAAATGCATTTCTTGTGGAGAAGACCATTGTTTGGGCAGCGAGAACTAGTCACACTGATCATGCTCATTATACCACAACTTCGTGGCCAGCTCTGGTTTGTGGATCTTTTGTTGTTCAGTTTGTTTCTAAGCAAGTAAAATAATCTGCTGTAAGACAAAGTATTGAGTGGCAAATAGTAGAACTTTGGATGAACTTATAAATTCTGTTTCTGTAGGTCTTTACTCCTTTAGTGGACAAGTTGGGAGTTGATAAAGGTGAAAAACGTCCAATTGAATATTTTGGAGACAAGCAATTGTAAGTTACTGGCCAATTGCATTTGAAGTTTCTGGAAAATGTGAATTGCTCATTAATGTTTCTTCGTTTTTCCAGAGCATTTGTGGAAGCAAACAAAGTTGGATTATTCAAGGTATAGGATAAGCATTTCAAGAGTAGGGAAAATTCCAGTTTAGGTTTTACTTTTTTTAGCTAATGTTCATCGGTCTGATTATCTACCTAGGATGGAGATGAGAACTTGCCACAAGTATTAAGTCTCACACCACTTGTCCAGGAAGACCTAATAGGATGGCGGAGACTGCAGAAGACTCAAGATTGTCTTATGAATGGTAAACAAGCTTTTTAAAGATTGTTTAGTCCAGGACTCCTTTAATTCAAAAGTCATTTATGGTGGTGTTGACTGGGTGCTCTTGTTCTTTTCAATTAGGTTCAAAAACATTGACTGGTGCAAGAGTTACTGTCTACAGGTAAATTGTCATGGAGGCACAAACACATCAATATTTACTAAATTGAGTAACTGTGTTTTCTATTTGGCAGACTAGAGTTACGTCAGTGGTACACTGGTTGTATTACTGCTCACAATCTTTTGACAAGGGTTAGTAGAAAGTGTAGATCACATTTTTAGCTAGCGTATTCATCTAATTGTAACCTGATGATATGTCTCTGTAAGGAACTTCACGTAATGGATGATAACGTTCTTCAAACGCATCCTGTTCATCCAGCTTTAGTTCAGATTAATCTCATGGCTAATGGTATGTGATATTTAGCTACATACAAATATAACTGACAGTGTTTGTTGAGTATCCCTTGCATATCTGTGGAGAAGCAGATTTTGACATTCACTTTTTTTTACTTTCTAGATGAGGAATTACATCGAATAACTCATGGTGGTGAACAGCTCAAGGTGCCTCCAACAAGAAGACAAAGAAGTGCAGTATATTTTCAATCAAATTGCCAAGTAGCCAAGTCACAATTAGCTCAAGTAAGAACCACTTTTCTTATAAGTGCAATTGTATGATTCCTTCTTCAAATGTAAAACTTCATGATTTTAGAACTTGCACATTATACCTCAGACTAAATCAAATTGGAACCGTGTATCTGTTGTACGTGCAGTTACCTCTGGCAAGCCTACACTTCAGTCCACCTGTCAAAATTTGAAGAAGAATGAGAGCACCCCACCTTGTCAAAGGTAACTGTGTGAATTATTAATGAAATGCCTGGTTGATAACTAGATATTTCATGATTTGGCTTTGGCAGTGTAATTTTCTCCCTAGCTCACCAAGCAATCAATGTGCTACACCTCCAGACAATAAGAAAAACAGTGTGCCATCACATACTAAGAAAATCTCTGTGAATCCTGCTACAACAAACAACGTGAGAGTGCACAAACCAATAGCTGTTGTGTTGAAACCCATGAACAGTCTCCAACATTACAATTCAGTGTCTCAACCAAGCAGCTGTCCTAGTTTCTCATCTCTAAAAAGCCTCCCCTCGCCACTTCGAACTCAATTTACTGTCTCTCCTTCAAATGGGCAGCGTACACCCTCACCTCAAACATTACTTCCTAGATCATCTTTGGATAATCCTCTACCTTGTGACATAGGAGCAAAAGATCCGCGACAAGTCAAGAATCCTGAGAAGTCAATGCAAAATTCACAAAAGTCACTTACATCTGGGAAATCAACGATCTCTGAGGCACCAGAAACAGTCAGATCACCTTCCAATCCAGTTTTCTCGCACTCTTCTGCTCGGTCTTTGCCAAGCAACAAATTTTCCCTTGGTGTAGGACAGCCAAAGCAGTCATCCCCTCATATTACTCCACATTCCATAAATACGCAAAACAAATTGCCATCTCCGCCTAACGTTTCGGCGTTATTAAGTGCAGGACATCCAAGAAACTTGCTCCCTGGGATAGTTGACACCCACAGTAAAACCTGTGTTGTAGGGTCATCAGCAAAGCCCTCTTCAGCTAGAGCAGAGACCCATCCAGCAATTGTAGTTGGAGATGATAGCCCGAGTCCTTCTGTAGGTTTCTGTTCCACGACGCAGAATTGTCCAATAAGTAAGAGAATCCCGGTAACGCACGCCAGTGGAGTGCCAAATGGATGTACACAAACTGAGGGTGCCACACCAGCAGGCATGCAAACAGAGAAGACGCAACACAATCGGACACGTAGTGACAACAATTGTTTTCATCTTAGGGCAATCGCGAATATTCAACTGGAATATCTTATATTTCTTCAAGCATTGTTAAAGATGCAGCACGTAATGATTACTGAGGCCATCGATACGTTAAATGGTACTGTAACTGAGGATCAGTTTTTCTTTGTTGCTGATTTCTTCTGTAAATTAGTGGAAGGAAATCGTCACACGGAGAATATATTTCGCGATGCTAGTTTTGCACGACAAGAGAAGCAACGTGTTGAGCACCAGTGTCATGTTTCGCAAAGGGACATGCATTCTCCCAGTCGGGTTGTTGCTTATCTACCTGAACAAGTCAAAACTAAAATGAGGTCAGCGCAAGAAGCAGTGCGTAGGCAGAGGGAATACGTGCTCAGCGTTGTTTTGCCTTTTGAAGACTTGCTAAAGAAGGGACAGAATAGGGAATGGGATCGTCTTAAACATCAAACTCAAAAGCGACAGAAAGAACAAGAGCATCAGCAAAAACAACATCAGACACTCCATTCTCTGCAAGTTGGAGGACGGAAACAGAAGAACTTACAACAACACAGTGAGAACTTGCCATCGTCCTCCAATAAACAAAAGTCGAAGGAAACAACAGGAGAAATGCAGAAGACACTGCGACAAAGAAAACAGACTGAACAAGAGAGGACTCAACGAAGTTTAGAAAAAGAGAGGGTGCGGCAAAGTGTGGAAGAAGAGAGGACACTACAAGGTGTTGAAGAAAAGAGATCGCAGCATATTGTTGAACAAGAGAGGTTGCAACAAAATGTGGAACAAGAGAAGATAAGACCAGGTGTTCCACAAGAGAGGGCACGACAAGGTGTTGAAGAAGAGAAATTGAGGCAAACGTTGGAACAAGAGAGGACACAACACAGGGCTCAAGTTGAATCACCGCGGGTGAGCGCAATACAGTCAGTACGAGGAGGAATCTTGCAACAGCAGCAGACAGAATGTTCTGGAACATCAAACCAGGTGGAGCAGCTAGAATCAACTTTGGAACAAGAGCAACAAAAGGATTTGACGGTCGAGCAATCACTTAAGAAGCTTCTCGAGATCAACGATATGGAGGAGAAGACCGTACTACTTGAACATATAGCACAAACATTGGAAAGCCAACGGGGTGAAGTGGCGACTACAAAAAGTGTCATGAAGTCAGCAGCAGATCAACTAACAAAACTGCCGAATAAGCAAAATCCTAGTGAGGTAAGCTCTTGCACTTATGGTAGCCACTATATTTCAGGGAGCATTCCTCCCGCACTGGTATACAATTGTTATCAACAGCACCGTCAGAAAATATTCTATCCCGTCAAGTTGAAAAATGTCTTTCTTCCACAGGCAAAGCAAGCTCATGGTGAACAGTATGCACCCAAGACGACAGTAGCTTCATATCTTTTAACAGAACAAGTGCTGTCCAGTCTTACCACACCACCTGCTATTCACTCAAGCCTTTTGAAAGCAATGGAGAATCTTCGACAGATTTCTGAACAGCTACTTACACCCGTGTCTAGTGATTCTGAATGCCAGAAGTCAGACTCCGACTTGAATGTGCAGCAGGTTGGTGTGCTGTATCACATTACTCTGGTTTGACAGGTTGGTTAGTCACTCTATGTTTTCTTTCAGGGTACACCGGCAAGGAGAAGCCCATTGACTATTCTTCATGATACTTATGTGGAGAACGCAGGTGAAGGTAGGCCAAGCATGGAGAGCAAGGGATCAGAAAAGCAGTTGACAAAACAGAAACATAAAAGGAAAACATTGCTTCCCGTGGGTGATTCGGAAACCCCGCCTGAACCAAAACGACCGCGAAAGAGCATGAAAAAGAAGAATGCCATATTGTCTTCCAACATTAGGCCAGCCAACCATCCATCAAATCATAAACGAGGTGGCAGGTCTGCTGTAAAAAGCGTACCGCCGGGGGAAGCACTGGACTTGTTTATGACTCAGTCTATTGATGAACGAGCTGTCACTCCTGTGAAAGTGAGTGAAGATTTGAAATCCAACGGACGGTATCAAGCAAGGTCGATTACAAAAGGCATTGGATTTATTTCGCCCAATACACAAACTGGGCCTGAATTAGACTGTATTGCGTCGACACCCAAAAGGACGTCAGCAGCTAGTCGCCCGCTCGATGATTTGGCTTCGGTGATTGCATCTTTTAGAAACAGTAATTCAGATCAAACTAAGCAAGCACCTATCCAAGGTGTTAATCATTCAGTTGCCAATGGGGACTCTACACACTTCCCTGCCATGCCAGTGGACGCTGTTGCACGACCATGCTATAATGACGTTGAAACAATTGATGCTCAGAAAGAGCTTGCTGCGAATTATCGTACAATGGCGGATGCTACCGATTGTAACCGATCGACCACCGAGGACTCTTTGAAAGGAGCTCGAGGTATAAATCAACAGCATACAGAGAGCAGAGGTCAGTTGCATTCCATTTCTAGCATAATGGGTGAGTTTGGTCTGGATGAAGTAAATCAAGAGACAGTCGACAGAAATCGAAACCTCAGAGTGATCAAGAGTAAAGCTGTTGACTCTACAACTTTAAGCAATGCTGTTGTGAAGTCAAAACTTTTAATTCCAGAAGAAGATGACACAGGGCTAAGAAGTAGTTCTCTTCCTATAAACAGTACCGAAATCAAGATGAAGACCACATCTCATGCTATAGATTCCATGCCTGTGAGTATCCATTCGGCAGCTGAACGTTTGGATTCTGCCCTGGTAGTATCACGATCCGCCGATGATTCTTCAATTCAGAAGTCTAAAGACACTTGTGGCAATAAAAAGACTGCAGCAAAGAAAGAGACTCAAACGAAACTTTCAAAAAGGGAGGAGAAGAAACCGTCTAAAAACAAAGTAAAGACTCCCAAGAACAAAAAGTCAGAAACGAAAGCATCTTGTAACTCAAGAAAAGCTAAACCTAGTGCTAGTCCAATAGGGAGAAAGGATAGTGATAGTACACAATTTGATTTGGAATTTATAAATGAGGCAAACGATACTGATCTAGAAGCAAGCGAGGATACTCACAGTAAACAGTCTATTAAAACCAATGTCGATAAGAGTTCAACGAAAGTTCGAACAAGTCTCAGGGAAGGAGAAATCGCAGATAGTGTTAGTGGACAACCGGCTCCGGATGTTCAGAAGTCTACGAGTCAAGCTAAGGCTGCTAAGAAGTCTAAGATTGCTAAACTTTGTACTGCTCAAGTAGCGAACCAGGAGATTGATTTCATGCAAGTAAATGATGTTATAGCTGCTAAGAAGTCGACTGAAGTTGAAACTAGTAATGGTGAAGTGTTGATCAAGGAACAGTATGATGAAGAATTAGGATATCTCAATAGTCTTCCTGCTACAAGTGTTGAAGCAAATCAATTTCTATCCAGACTTGTTGGAATGTCTTGTGGCCAGAAAATAGTGCAGGGGTCTTTTGCGAAACCAGAAAATGATAACATGACGTCTAGTGTCGGGCTCATTGATATGGAAAGAGATAGTTTAAAACCAACTAGTCAAGCTGAACATATGCTACCTGATGAAAAAATTGTCAACAGTGAATCACTCCAGGAGGGAGGCAATACTATGGAGTCAGGTAATATTCAACGTCATGTTCCAAAGTTTTGTAAGAAACTGGCCGCAACTGAACTGGTGACAGACAAAGATGGTAGTATTAATTCTAAGAATGCTGACATTGATGTTATTGAAGCCTCAACAAGACGCAAGAGCCAGGGTGATAAGAAGCCAGCCAAGAAATTAGCTGATGATAAAGGCAAGAAACAGCCTGCCAAAAATAACAATGTTAGGAGCGATAGGAAGCCAAGAAAACAATCTGTAAAGAATGATGCTAAGTTGAATGTAGCACCTTTAAAAGGCTCCTGTGAGGTGACAAATGAGTATGAGAAAACTGTTTCTGTTGATCCTTCGGCTATGATTGCTGAAGAATTTGGCATCGCTGCACAAGAACTTGCAAAAGAACAAGTACAAGAGGAAGCTAACACAAACGCTCCAAAGTCCCCAACAACGGATATCGTCTTAAAAGAGCCTGGGTTCGTGAAGCGACGAGAGAGCATTGAAGATATTGTGTTTGTTAACGACAAATCTGTTGGAAACTTTGTGAAGGTTTCAGTGTGTAAATCAGAAGAGGATAGATCGAGCGGAAAGAGAAAGCGCTCTATGAGTCCAAGTGTCGCGTCCGGTACTACTGTAGCGAAAAAGGAAACAGCAACCAGTGAATCGCCTAAGAAAAATGCTAACAAACAATCCTCTGCAAACATTGAAAAAAAAGATAAGAATACTAGAAAAAAGACAAAGACTGACAGCGACATTTGCTCAAAAGATGAAACTTCTGTCTCCATAGAAACAGATACGTCAGCTCTGCATGATTCTGTAAAGCAGGATGAGCAGAAGAATTCCACGCAAGAAGCCAAGAAGAAAGTTAAGAAACCTAAAGATAGTAAGCACCAGTAGCACAAAACGAATCGTATGCGAAGAAACGTATCTAGGTATTAATGCCAAATGCTTGTTTCTTGTAGAGAAAGCGAAAGACCCGAAGGAGAATTGGGTGTATTTTTTACAGGTATAACTGCCATTAGAGCAAAACATTTACTATCTTTGTTCTCATGATAGTAAAGTCGTGTGCTTTGTATTGCAGCAAGGTGGATGTAAAAGTATGCCGTCCATGCCTCAGTGCCGAGAATGCCAGAATTATGATACGGAAGAAGAAGCCGTCTTGAACAAGAGTTGTTGTCGTTTTGACATGTTCAGAAGGTAACACAAACGTAATTGTTGCACCAATACCAGTGTAGGATTTTTTTGTTTTTACAGATTTTGTTATCTTTTAGATGTCGATCAAAACACAACAAGCTTGAAATGGCTGGTTTCTCGTCGTCTGAAAACACTGAAAGAGAGGACTTTTTGCCGTGGGTAGCTGGTGAAGAAAGTGAGTATTATTGTACTAAACAAATCGATAGTTGCGTTGTTTTAAAAACCAGATCTATTGATAACCATATACATATGGAGATAGCTGTGGATAACTATGGCTAATTACGAATAGCTGTGTACAACTACGGGTAGCTATGGATAACTGTGAATCTTTTTCAGTTAGTAAACTACTGTCGTTGGAAGTATCAAAGTACATCTTGTTGAATGTTGGTGATGAGTTCTGTAGTTTGGTGAAGCAAGAGAAAGAAGCGTTCTCCTGGGAAACGAAGAAAAGTGAGCTGAAACAACTATCATTCAACATAATTTAAACATGTGTAGATTTGCTATATGTGTATATTTTTCGACAGACACTGTTGCATGGAAGCGCGCGGTTCGTGGTATTCGCGAAATGTGTGATGCCTGCGAGACGACGATATTCAACGTTCATTGGGTGTGTCCGAAATGTGGGTTTGGTGTTTGCTTGGATTGCTATAAAGCAAAGATAAATATGTCTGTTGCCGCAGGTTAGTAGTAATTTCCGTGCAACTTACCTGGTTTGAATATAATAAGAGAAATATAAAAGTGTCTGCTATGTGCCTAGAAGAAACTGGACGAGCCAAAAGATTTCTTTGGGTGAAGTGTTCTTCAAACGCAAGTCATCGTCCTCAACGTTTGGTTCTTACTCACATCATTCCAAAGGAAAGTAAGTACTTCATTTCTGCAGCAATATTTCGCCTTCTAGGGAATGTAAGGGCCTGTATATGTGATAGGCGGGACGGTACGATGAACGAGATCCCGGAATGTAAATGTTTCTGTTTCATTTCTCGCCTTGTGTTTATATGTAAGCAGGACTTTTTTGTCCCGTCCCGCCCGAAGCGAGACGATTTTCTCCATATAAATGCTTCGTCCCGCCTGCTGGGACAATTTTGCATATATAATCCTTTACAAATTCATACGTTCCGGGTATTCCCGCAAGAAAACGTCCCGTTTACAAAGCAATCATGTAAACGCGGGATGAATATCGTCCCGTCCCGCCTCCCCATATAAACAGGCCCTAATTCAATAGATTTACTAACCAGACGCACAGTTTCTTGGCCAGTTGCAGTCTCTAGCATACTTCCATAGCATTCTTCAGCAGAAGGAATGCATGAAGCTGCTGCAATAAACTGTCTCTCCTAATTGACATTTGTTATTACAGCTCTGCGTGAGATCGGTGAACAACTGCATGAAGCGCGAGAGTTCTGGGGTATTGGCGAAAATTGTCCGTGCAAGAAACAGCAACAACTGACTAGTGAAAATCCGGATACTGATATTAGTGTTGATGTTGTTGGTGGAGTTCCAGGTGACGTTGGAGGAGCGAAATTCCTAGATTCAAAATTACCCATGGATATTGAATGTTTGACTGACAACGCGAAAACGTGGGAAGATTTTGAGAGAGCATCGAGAAAGGCAATTGAAGGGGCGCTGATAAAAAATGAGATTCAAAACTCAGCTGAAAATGCAAACGGTTTAAGTGTATTGCCTAAGTGTAAGGCTCGCGAATCGCCCGAAATTCATTCTGACGAGATACCGGAATGTGAGGCTGGCTCAGTGTCTCACCACCTAGCAGTAAATGATAACGAGGACAGTTGCAGTGTTTCTATAGCTAGAAATAGTATTGGTGCTCTAAGTTTACTCGTGGACTACGAGTCACCTCCTTCATCGGAGATTGATATCATGGATTGCGAAGAGAGTTCTGAAACTACACCAGGTTCATCAATAACTTTAGCCCTTTCAAACGTGTTGTACATGAGTGATATGTTTGATATTTTATATTTTTAGCGGAAAAAATCCTCTTGTCAAGGCCTTGTGCAACAGTTGCCGAATCGTCGGCGATGATTGTCACGTCTTCACTCTCCGATATGTCTCTGGAAATGGCCAGTGAACATTTGGCGACTCTCGAGACTGAAGACATCAGTGCTCGTGTGACAACAAATATCACGAACGAGCTTCCGGCACCACACTCGTGGATATGTCGTCGTCCGATGTTAAGACTTCATTGCGCGCATCATGTGGGCAATCTCAAAGCTTTTCAGTCGAGATGGGAACAAGGAGAGGTAGGCAGGGATAAATAGGATGTTGTAGAATTAGCTACTAGTACTATAACTCCCATAACTTCTATTTCAGCCTGTTCTTGTCAGTGATGTACACAAACACATGACGTGGCAACTGTGGACACCTGAAGGATTTGAAAACGAGTTTGGTATGAGAACTTGTTCATCTTTCGCTTGAAGTTGTTTATTTTGTTTTCGAATATCGCCTTGCATCAATCCCACTACTTGAGCACTTTAACAACTTAGATTACTGTATGCAGGCTCGGAGAAAGCAGATGTGGTTAACTGTAAAACTGGTGGAATCCTGGCAAGAATGGATATAGGCACGTTTTGGCGAGGATTCGAAAGTGTCAAAGGTATTCCATAGAGAGTATTCGCAAAAACCCTGTGTGGACAGACATTCAAGAATTCAACTCATTTTTCGAATTTCTTTAGATCGTCCAGTTGATAGCAGGGGAGAACCAACTCTTTTGAAATTGAAGGTAAAATTTTTGCTATCCAAAGCGTGTGGGAACTTGAATTGTTTCGGAAACATCAGCTTTGTCTATTAATCTTTGTAGGACTGGCCTCCTGAAGCCGATTTTGTGGAGAAGATGCCGACAAGGTCGATATTGATTTTTGAGATGTGAACATAATATATTGTTACGACTCTTGACACTAATATTTCTCTCCTGTACTAGGTTCAATGATTTAATGAATGCTTTGCCATTACCGGAGTACACAAGTAGAGATGGCTCTCGAAACTTGGTTGCAAGGTAGGAAGCAATTGTGACTACTAAAAATCGATATGAGTTTGTTTTTTAATTGTTATAAACCTTTCCTAGATTACCAGACTTTTTCGTGAAGCCTGACTTGGGACCAAAGATGTACAATGCTTATGGTACGAATGCTTTCTTATCTAAACAGTTTCATGAGAGATGTCGACATTTGTCGTTTGTGTTCTTCTCCCAGGTAATGCGGCGTTTCCAAGTGCTGGTACAACGAATCTTCACATTGATATGTCTGATGCGGTTAATGTTATGGTAAGTCGCTTCTGTGTCAGTCTTTGTAACTCTCTGAGAATAATCAGTATAAACGGTTTTGCCATTGACTAATTTAACAATATGATGAAGAATGATAATGGACGTTTTCCTACAGGTTTATGTTGGAGTTCCATTTGATGAAGAATATGGTGAACAGGAACGCAAGGGTAAGTGAGGATTATATGCGGATAAATAATAGACAATATGAGGGTAGGGAGGTGATAATTGACTGATACTTTTTTTTAGATTCTCTGGCGTGTATTGACGCTCAATGTGATGAAGTTCAGCGACTAAGAGCTCGAGAAAAGAGTGAGAAATTGGTGAGTACCATGATATAATATATTATGTAAACAATTTGATGCATTGTGTAAACAGCTATATACTGCGGGCTGAGTGGTAGATGTGGTACAAAAGAGAAATCTATGGTTTTATTTTATTCACTTCTAGGGAGCGCTATGGCATATCTTCGCTGCGGAAGATGCAAACAAGATTCGTGCGCTGTTTCACAAGGTTTGTTTCCTGTCTATCCATAGTTTGAGATATATATTGAGGTATTTTTATTGTGCTTTATTTTTCTACCAGGTTGCTAGTGAAAATAGCACGAAGTATCCTGCGAGTCACGATCCGATACACGACCAGGTGAGTTTTATCCATGATAAATTGCCTGCTCTCTGTTGACCTGAAAAATCAGGCATACAGCTCTTTTCGGTCGAAAAGTCAAAATGGCACTCAGACAAGCTTAAATTTTTCAGTGTTTTTATCTGGACGAGCCACTCCTGAAAAGGCTAAAAGACGAATATGGTGTTGTTGGTTGGCCGATTGCTCAGTTTTTAGGCGATGCTATTTTTATTCCGGCGGGTGCTCCCCACCAGGTCAGTCTGCTACATGAAGTACGCTTTTGTTCAGTTCTGTTGCATACTTCTTTATTCTCATATATATTAGTTGAAATTTGCCGCGCTACAGTTTCAATTTATTGTAAGTATTGTAATGTGTAATTAAAATAGTGTTTTAGCTTCTCCCACTGACCGCTAGATACTCTGGAATGTGGACGCTGTTAATGAAGGCTTCTGATTGGCTAATGCAAAGTTTGATAAAAAGCGCGCGAGAATTTTATATTTTTTTAAAACGTTTCTAAGAGCGAGTTTTGAAGCTCAAAAAATTAGTTTTTAAACAAAATAAACGTGGAAAATTAGTGATCTTAAAGACTCGTGATCAAAACGTGTTTGCTTTATGGGGCTTTGGGTGTATTTTTCATGGAATGTGTGTGTTTTAGGTGCGAAATTTACACAGTTGTGTGAAAGCAGCCGAAGATTTTGTTTCACCAGAGGTACCAAAACAACAGCGTGGATTCTCTTCATGTTAACAGTCTTAGCAACTTTCTAATCTGAGTTTTTATCTTCCTTTACAGCACGTTGGCCATTGTTTTAAACTCACCCAAGAGTTTCGCCATTTGTCAGAAAAGCATACGAACCACGAAGATAAATTACAAGTAGGTTTGAAAACACGTTCGGAAATGTCTTTGCACGAGAGGTTTTATTAATATAAGGTGTTACAAAGTTTCCTGAACAATTGCATGAATGTTTTTCATGTTTTATTCTTCACATTTCTTGTCATTTGAACAAAACTTCTTTTTAGGTCAAGAATATTATTTATCACGCGGTCAAGGACGCTGTCAGTGTTCTGCGTCATCGGGGGCGCGAGTTCACGACACAAACTGAAGAGAATGGCAGCAAGAATGTATAGTATCCCTTTGCACATATAATTACAATCGCATGTATATAGTAATATATTATCACATAGTTAAGTTTGAATATATTTTTGTACATATTAGTTCTAGGAAATATAAATTGCACCATACATAGCTCGAAAAAACAAAACAAACAAGTATTTATAGAAAACCTCTTAGCGTATTTGTATTGTCAGTTTATCCATTGTATAATTGGTTTCAGTTATATTTTTGGAGCAATGCTATAGGCTCTTGTGGCAATATTGAAGTAAAAATACCTCTATAACTATAAAATTCGTTGAGTGCGTTGTGTGTTGATGTATAGATAAAATCTAGTTTCAATCTTAACACGTGGCGTTTGCATGTGAAGGCACACGTTATGACAAATCTATTACTCAGAGAATAGCTTTTAAAGCAAGTTAGTTGTGGAGATGAAAACACGTGGCAGCCTTATGCAAGATATTTCGAAGATTGCGAAGACAAATGCGATAGTACTCGTGGGTGATCAGATGCAAGCTGAATATAGAACTATATATACCCTTTGTTGTATTACTTGAAAAAAAATACTTGACACATCTTCGAAAGAAACATGGTTCCAAGGTATCCAATGACCAGTATTATGTTGTGCGTTTGATTTCTTTTCATTTTAAACAACATTTTCAGTTTAGGTTGACGTTACGAGTGAATCCATGGTTCAGTTCCAGGACCCTCTTTGCTTGCGCTGCAGAATTAAGAGCAAGAACGAGGACCCTGAAACTGGAGTAACGGAATACTTGTGTCTCTCGGTTCTATCTCTAGCCTAGTCTTCCTACACCTATAATTATCTTTTTTCTGCTAGAATGTTATGAAAATTGTCAAAACAAATGGGGGAACAGTGCGCCAGAAACATGTGTAAGTACAAATGTCGATTTTATCAGCAAAAAAGTATGTAATAGTTTATATATGCTAATTCTGTACAACGCTACGGTAGTTTCGGTAGTTCTATCGTCACATGTCCGGTTCTCACACCGTTGATTTCGTAAGTTGTCAGGGTTGCAGGCACTATAACCTGACCAACCTATCAAAAGACAGTCAACATGTTCTATACATCCCGAAAAGCGGGCGGTGCACACGTTTCTTGGAAATCGTGGCAAAATGGTAGACCCAGCCTTCTATGATAAAGTGCAATGATGTTTCTCAGGCTTATCTAAAGTCTTTCAATGATGCGTTCGTCGAGACTTGGCGCGAGAAGGACAGTCTAAGGCCCGGTTTACACTGTCGAAGTTTCTTTGATCAAAGTGGAAATTTCAGATGGGTAAATCCTAAGATTGCAAGCCCTTGCTAAAAATATTTAAGGGAACTAGTACACTCAATACTGATCTACTTCATTCAGATATTTCTTCCAAATTTTTCAAAACGCAAAATTTCCCTGTGAAAAATTCCTACTTTTGATCACCGAAACCTTGATAGTGTAAACCGGCCTTAATATCTTCATTTTTGTCATTGAAGACCTTCATGTAGTAAAACTGCCGTGAACTAGAGAACTGGATTTTCTTCGTTTTCCTGTGATGGTTGCTAAAACGGAGGAGGAACGTCGATCGAGCGCTGGTAAACCTGATTCATGTATATTTTCACGTATTCCAACGTTCATTGCACACTGCAGCAGGATGCGTGTGAAGCCTTCCCGAAAATCTTTGTTCATACGTGCGTAGATAAGCGGATTCAGTACGCTGTTCACGTAGTGAAACCACTTTGCCGCGATAATAATGTCACTTCGTAAAGACTTGTAGCAACTTTGACAGATTGCGTAGAAGTTGAGGAAAAAGAATGGACACCAACAGATGAAGAACGCTGAGATGACAATGCCTAGAGTTTTCGCAGCTTTGATCTCTTTCTTCAAACGAAATTTCCTGGTTTTTCCGTTTACAGGAATATCGATCTTTTTAACTTGCTTGCAAGCGACACGGAATATCATGGAGTACATAACGATCATGATTAAGAAAGGAATCATGAAGCCAATGACAGTGTACATGACTTCAAAGACGACTTTAGTGTCTTTAAATAAGCCTCGTGCAGCTGCGAGAAATGCAGCAAAGATCCAAATACCGACAATGATAAAGATAGGACGGCGTCCACCCATACGTTGATAATAGTGAAGCGGAGATGAGATGCAGATATAGCGTTCAACACTGATACACGTCAAGTTGAAAATACTGGTTAATCCACAAATTATATCGGTCAGAGTCCAAATAACGAACGCTGATCGGTCTATTTTTTCCCAGTTTGGATCTGGTCCCGTGACAATATGTATTGCCCACGTAGGCATTGAGAATATACTAATGAGGATATCGGAGACGGCTAGGGACACGACGAAGTAATTGGTGATATTTCGAAGTTTATGGAATTTCCGAAATGCAGCGATGACTAATGCATTCCCGAAGATGGCCAACGCCATGATGGCAAAAATGATAGTAGCACTCACAATCTTATATTCTTCTGAGTAAACTAAGTGCGGTGCCAATGTTTCATTTTGTTTCGCTCCATTGTTCTTCAGCGTACTATTGAGAGTCTTCGGTGTGCTCATTGACGTCATGTTTTGCGTCATTATCTAATACCAGGCTTCTCGCGGTTTTTGTTGGAGATGCCGGAATGATTGCAGCTCGTAAGAATGTTCTTTTCTTGATACTGTGATATAAAGAAAACAAATGTTATATGATTATAGGATTTATTAAGATCCAGTTAAGAACTAATTTGGTTATAATCAAAAACCTTAAAAGTTACAATTACGTTGTCGATCGTCGCCCTATGGTTTACTAGTTCACCAGCAGTGAAGTAACCAGCGCCAACATATATGTTTTTACGTTTTTTGGAAACAACTTGACGATTATTTTTTGTTTCCTCCAGCTTTCGTGCTCAAAACCAGGATATTGAAAAGCATGTTGAAAATAATTTGACCATCATTTCTCACGCCGCTACGCCAGGAAATCTCGTCAAAACACGGCTAGTGCGCAAATAGAAGCTTGATATAAGCACGAAATATTCATTTTTGTTGAAATATTTATGAAAAATGTAATCTGTGGTTTTCCAGTGTTTCGATAACAAACTTGCTTTTTTCACAGTCTCTCAAGAAGCATAGCCACTTTAGCTACATACCATTTTGTTTGACTGCATTACACAATTTTCCGAAAAAAAAAAGGGAGAAAAAACATGCGTTCACTCGTAGTTTGAAATCAATTACTATTGATGTTTCGACTACATGCAAGTGTGTATTTATAACTTCATGTCCTCCAGTTTGAGCGCGCATTTTTCTCCTTTAACTAGCTTTTGTCATCCTGTTTTGATTATGGGATTTTTAAATAATTACCTGGAAGTCAATAAACACGTCAAGACTGAAATAAAAATAAAGCAGCATTCAGAAAAACAAGTGTTTAATAGCGCATCTTTTGCCTCATTTTTAATTCGTCAATTTTGTCAGCTGTGATTGACTTCAGTCCATATAATTATACGTCTATTTATCAATAACACGAGGATATTAGTCTAGCTGGCTTTATCTTTCACTACCGTGTGTTTTATGATGAAAGAATATTCCCTAAATAAAAACATGATTAGTAAAACAGTAGTTTGCATGTGTTAAGAATTGGAGTCTTGTTCATGAAGTGGGACAAACTGTTTATTTCGTTACCGTGCGTGCATGCCAACCTTGATATTACGATAATGATTAACAACACCACATGTTCAAACTGATCATTCAGTGTCCTTTGTTTACGTTCCTTGTTATATTGGTTTGCTACTTCACGAAAGTTGTAGCAAATTGGAACAGTAAGACATGAACAGTCGAAATATTCTTTTTGAATTCGGAGGCAATCTGCTGCTCAGCACTGATGCAGTGGATACCCAAAATAGTAGAAATACCTAGAATGATATCTATACCTCATATACTTCACAACGCTAAGCTTTTTCATACATTTCACTGCAATTTATCGCGGCACAACGCATAACATCGTTCGCCACACCTATATAGTCTCTAACTAATAGTAATTAGGGTATGCTATAACTCTATAATTGTAGAAAGAATTTATACTTGAAAAGATGTAATGACATACCTTCGTTCAAAACACCATCCACATGCCTCGTTATCTTTTAGTGATGTAATTTTTTAGACTGGTGTATTAGGTCTCAATACCCAACTCTGTCCTGGTTCTGCAAACGACGTTAAGAACGTATGAGCAGTGAACACAAAGTGTGTGCGGCAAGTACTGCTCGAACTAGGACTAATCACTTGACTTGTAGCAGGACTGTTTAAAATACGTGCTTTATCAAAATAGACTGAAGATTGACGCCGCTCAACAGATAAGCTATTTTATGACCTCAGGTCAGCGCATATTCGGACACAGTTGTTTGACGCGCATTTTAAACACCTAGCCTCGTGCGCAGCTGACGGAGACGTTGCGCTAATTTTGCGCAGTTTGTTTGGCGCGCACATCAATGTTTGATAGTTCAGCGCACCGCAGTGAACCCCTGTTGTGGATTTCCCACAGTAATTCCGCACGGTTGTTGGTTTTGTGTGCAATCAATTATTGTGTATATATCTGTTGTTAACCGCTCATGAATGCATTGATTTCATCATGGTTATATTTCATCCTTCATTAACTAACTTGTATGACAATATGCAGTTATTTTTAACCCGATAAAATTGAACGGAAATGTGACTGTCAGACCAGACTTCATTAATATGACTGTATTATTATCTTATTGCTTATTTGGTAATGTTGTCATTTCAACTTGCATAAAATTTTTGTTCAGACTTCGGTTGCCAGTTTTGTCACGTTTTACTGGACAACACCCAGATTTGCCAGAATTGCGCGTGTTGTCCCAAAGAGATCTGGAAAGGCGATGGCTCTGTTATAGAAAAGTACAATTATAGTAGCTACAAACTGCATGCAAAAAAGACAACTCAAAAAAGACACAACTGCATTTCTTTAAATTTAAAAAAGACAACTGAAATTGGTGCACATTGCTCTATTTCAGGTAGAGAAGTTTTAAATCTAGTCGTTTATTAAGAGTACACTTTTTAACACAGTTTTCCCATTCAAGTTTCCATTTTGAATATTCCCATCCTAACACCTTTATATTGCCTAGTGTCGGCATAGAGATATATCCATAAAGTTACAGGTTTTTCAAATAGGCGTATAAGGAGAGTGGGTATTTTGCATTTAAATTATATTACGCCTACTTCATCCTACGCTGTGCGATTCAAGCTCCATACAAATTCAATATTGACAATGAGATTGTTCCGAAAAGTTAAAATTAGTGCAATATAGCAACACATTGTTGTGATATACAAATTGGTTGCATTGGAAACAAAGTTCAATCTAACCAGCAGATGTCTGGAAGTGATATCGTTCAGTTTTACAAAAAAAATTCTTGGTTATTTTGGATGCCTATAACATAACAGCAAAGCTTTATGCGACCCTTGAGGCTTGATGTATACGTTATATACACATGACGCGGGATGCATGAATTGTTCATTGAGTAGAGATGTGCTTAAAAGTTTTACTTCAGCTATATTCTGTGCAGACGTTGTTGGTCGTTGTATAGACAATACATGGATCATTTTGACCTAAACAGTTAATGAATTATAAAAAAATACCGGCTGAAAACGCTATAGTTAAACAAGTAACTGCGTACGATTAGTCTGGTCACTTTAAACTTAAATGGCGCCCACTTAATTGAAAGTTTATGTAGGAAAAAAATGTTAATGTAATTTTTAATATCTTAATT
The DNA here is from genome assembly GCA_025434845.1 of Phenganax subtilis. Lineage (NCBI taxonomy): Eukaryota > Metazoa > Cnidaria > Anthozoa > Malacalcyonacea > Clavulariidae > Phenganax > Phenganax subtilis. Next base: position 22,243 of record JAOBYK010780878.1, read on the forward strand.
CTCGCTGTTAGACTAGTGGAGTGTTGCAGTTAGCATTGCATGTACTTATACAAATATATATACTTTATTCACGAGTTTTCTGTCAGTTTATACTCCAATACTTTTATATAATATGGGTTGAATAGATCAAATAGTATAGATCGTTTTCTTTTATTACATCATTGTGAGTATGAGAGTGACATTGCCATGTCACTATGGTATCTATCGTGCACTAAAAGTGCCTGTATCATCTTGAAGACTTCATATTTGATGCTTAAACTCAGACGTTTTCGAGTCATAAATCTGATATATGAAACAAATGGACATCTCATGCATGTAGAGAAAGTACAAATTTTTTACTTTTTGCGTTTCTTGCGAATTTATGTTAATGAAAGGCCCCGTGTTTCATTTACACATATTTTATAATGTGGCTTAAAGTTTAAATTAGGAAACAAACTAAGAGAACTCACATGGAAAGTAGGATTTATCATTCAGTTCTACACAAAGGATCCAACTTACTTCAGTCTAGTTTCTGTTGTTTTACACCCCAATACTCACTTGCTGCATCTCATCAAGCTCAAGCAAATGCTTGAAATTAAAATTTTAAAGACAATATATGTATTGAACAGGTCGCATAATTTGTTAAGTGATTAGCACTGTTAGAAAATAATGAGTATTAAAATCGCTCTCAATGGTCGGCAATAATTACAAATCAATATTTTAAGTTTGCGATTTTGTTTTCTGCTTTTCTTGCATGTACATGCATATATACTTAAGCTAAAGCGCTACACTTCTGAATGTTGACTATTTTGATCAATCCAAACCTGGGGTAGCATTTATGATAATCCCTTGTACGTATTATGTCATGCAAAGCTAGTTCACGAATCTCAGTCATGATGTTAATCACTAGCTGGTCTGCAAATGTTCACATCAGTTTTATCATCATGCAATCTGATTACGCGCTCATTTCCTCTTTGTAGATTTTTTCAAATCGATAGAAAAGTGACCTTCACTCTATTACATAAGAGTAGGGATCTGATTAAATGTACACTGCGATAATCAAACTGCAAAATTCTTTACCAGCAGCAAGGCTTGTTATTTGCTTACTCTCTGGTTGTAATGATGCCAAGCGCTCTCTGTTCTCACAATCTTATAAATACAACCGCAGATTTTGAGGAGCCGTTTTCATGACTTCCCTGGTGCAAACCCATTCCTATAAATGAAGTAGTGGGCTAGCGTGCCGATTAATGCATGTGTGTATAAATATATACTTCAATGACAGCAATGATCAGATGTTTAAAGACTAGTGTTTTAAACTACATTAATATGATTACTCCACCAGCTGCTTACTGCGCAAGTATGAACTATTATTACTGCTGATGACTACTTTCTCACGCGGCAAGCTGTAGAGGTATATCAAATAATTAGCCGAAAACACTACCGACATTAGCGAAAAAGTAGCAGGAAAATTAAACAGGCGGTCATAACCTCCTCTGGAGGGAGGGTAGGGATTGCAGGCTGTATACAACACTAAAGCGTATAAGATCGATAAGTCGTTGAAACGACTTAGAAAATTGTCAAGGAACGTTCAAACTGATTGCATGCATTTGGAATGAAGCGTGAATTTGCGTTGTCAAACGGAGGAGAATAAAGTTAAAATTGCACGCAGTATCTATAATAGTAGTCGTTTTTATTTTTGCTTATTCAAGACAATATTCGCTATTGGAGGTTTCCAAAACCGTAGAAAATTAATTGTGACAGAATTTGAAAGAATTTGTGCGTTTCAGAAGTCTATTTTGTTTGTCTTTCAACTTAAATCTTCTCTCTAAAAATATATTCGTGTGATATTCTTAGTGTTTTCGTCAGGAAGTAGAGTTTAATTAAACCCACAATGAAAAGATGTAGTATAAAGAGCATGATAAACGATGCATATATTCACTTATATCAGCATTTCATGTTTGAAACAAATTTCCTCCTACTATATATATAGCGAAACTCAGCTTATGCACGAGAAGTTTAAAAATGGTTTCGTCGGCTCAGTATAGGTTTTTTCCTGTTTTTTGATGTAGCTATATAAATGCAGGGACACGTAACCATTCATAGGATCAGAAATTATTTACATGAAATCTGGACAATGACTGCAGCGGTTTAATGAAGTTTTCTTAAAAGAGGGTGGAACAATGGTTGTTTTAAAAAAATAGCGATCAAAACATCACACAAAAACATATCTTTATGCAAATATATCAATGGATTGGTTTGTGTTTGTAAAACATGCGATAAAATAAGATTGAAAAACTGTTATTGCCAAAAGATTATTGAGAAAAAATAATTGATATTCTCCTTACCAGAGCGCTTGAGGAGTGATCCAAACTGCTTGGATCGACTTTTTATTGTGAAGAAAATTGATCTTTTTTAAAGTAGACTTTTCAAGAAGAACGTTGTTGATTTTAATCAATCTTTTTGGACATTTCATTAGACATTTTCGCTTTTGTGGCTCTCATATCTATGATTATTCATCATTCTACGAGGAATTATGTCTGGAGAAAACATGCATATGAATCTTCAACGATCTGTTTAAATATTTTGTGGATTCAAATTCAAAGTTGAATCAGATTAAGAGGTTTATAATATTCTATTTTGACAAAATCTTAAAAGATACTTTTACGACATATCTCACTTTATACTGATGTTGAAAAAATAAAAAATAGATTAATGTAATCTTGCCTTTGATATGAATCTCGTCGAACATATTTCATCATGCACGAGTATACATATCGTACAGAAATTGCCGCCGAATTGTGTGTAAAGCTATTATATGTAAATGTAGGACAGATTTGGGTGAAGCATGCACGTCACCCAATTGTTTCAAATATTTATCACGAAGGAATAAGAGTAATCTTTTTTTTATTAATATATGAACTGTTGAGCAAGGCCTCGTGTAGTGTGTGGGACTAGAACTGAACCTTGTGGAATCCCACATTCTGGAGAAGTTTTGCATATCATTGTCTTTGATTAATCTATACGATTGCATGGAAGAAGATAAGAACGTAGTTGAAAGCACCCTCTGGTTTCTATCGCCCTTTTGTTGTTATCTTTCTGCAGCGTGTATGGTCAAAATCATGCGCGTGTGCGCCTCCTTTTACCACGTGTTTTATTGCTTCGAAATGTTCGAAATGCAACTGCAGTATTTCTTCAAAAACCACC
>JAOBYK010781989.1:0-27180 GCA_025434845.1 Phenganax subtilis
TACACAAACACACCATATTAACCTGCAGAAGCGAGTAGCCTAAAGTAAGTGTCCAATTCACTAATAACAGCCACAAACTTAGCAAATGCCTCCAACATGGCCTGGCTAAGCTGCTCCATTGAAGCAGAATATGTTGACTTTGAACATTCTTCTTTTGTGCTTATGCAAAGAGAGAAAAATCTCATGTAAAAAACAATAAGGAAAACAAGAGGAAAATATATGCGAACTTGATAGAATTGACTGTTAAAGCATTCATGTAGTCATCCTACAAGTTACGTACCTTAGCATTTGATATGATAATATCTTTTGAAGGTAATTACAATACTGATGAAAAGCTTCTGAGAACTCTGGAAAACCATTTGTAGTTTCCTGTAAACAAAATAGAATAAGAGTTTGATCATTCACTAGTGGTACAAACCCAAATTCACCTGCCACACTTACCAAAGTGAGTAAAACATCCTTAGTCACTTGACAACTGAAGTTGTTAAAACTTAGTTCAATATTTCGTAAAATTGTTGCGTTCTGATGAAGGTGCTCACAGAGCTATATGGCAAGAACATTATCATTGATATATTTAATAGTTAAAACAATAATCTGTCACTCAGATGAATAAACATTTTAAAACTTGCCTTACGGCTAACATCTGTTGGTTCATCAAACAATATTCTGATTCTCTAAAATGAGCAAGGATTCAAATGAATTCCCGAAGCAAGTAAGAAGGAAGGAAAGGAAGAAACATGAAAAGAAGAGAGAGAGAGAGGGGGGGGGAGGGGGACTTAGCTACCTGTTCCATGTAGGTATGGTAGTCGGAAATTCCTGCAAGAAAAATTCTAAGAAGGTCCAATGCTTCACTGACGAGTTTCTTGACTTTGCCCTGACGCTTGCAGTCATGTGGTGGCACATTAAGTTTATTCAAGTCTTTCAAATCTGTAAAAGACATGGATATAGTTGCTTAAAATTGGACTAACTAACAATTCTGGAAAGAGATTTGCCATAGCATACCTAAACTATGACTTACTTGTGTCATTGAAATTGATCTTCTCTGATACTATCCTTGATGCTATTTCTAGAAAAGTTGGACCACAGAATTATTGAAAAACACAATCTTATAATTACTAGAATATGTTATATAAAATATAAGTAACTAGTATACCATATTTTGAGGCAAGTTTCTTGTTAAAAACATGTGCTTGTTGTTCACTATAAACCAAGTATAATTAATTTTCAGAACAAGCAATTAGAAAAAAAATCTTGTTTAATCTGTGGCAGCAAAGTACCTTTTCTCAGATTTTATAGAAACAGTCTTGAGGTCTTCAAGACATTTTTGTAATCTTGCCTAGTAAAAGATGTAGAGGCTTGCAAAGGAGGACCATTGCAGTTGTAAAAATAGAAACATTCCGAAAAATTTTGATCAATTCACTTGCTGATTTGGAGCAATTCATTACATCAATTTCTTAACACTTTTTGACTAAATTTTTTGAATATTCATCAATTTCTTCAAATGTTCTCCAGTTCTTGTGAATTCATGTGTGACATTGTGTGTGTGAATTCATTGTGTGATTCATGTGAATTGACTAATCGGATGTTAATCATTTTTCATAGCTACTGGTCAATTGAAACAGGAAGTTAGGATTATTTCAAAGAATTTAAGAAATTAAAAGGAACTTCATCAAAATGTTGAGAAATTTATGTAATGAATTGCTCCAAGCTAGCAAATTAATTGCTCCATATTTTCAGAATGCTTCTATTGCCACAACTGTAATATAGAGTACTATACTATGCAAGATGCTTTTAAAACCTCAAGCATTGCTTTTTCCTCATGCAGTTTTTGCACAGTGATTTTTTGTTTCTCATTATTTTCATCAATGATCCTCTGGTGATTCGCTGAATTCCTGGAAGAGACAAAACAACCAAAACATTATCCCCTAGTCACCTTTCTTTTGCAATAAGTGACTACTGCCTCAGTGTTTTCGGACTTGATAGAAACGATTCATATGTTCACATAATGAAGCTCAGTCAAGATGTAAAGTTACATACTTTTCAAAAGACTCCAGTTTTTCTTGAAGATCCAGCATAGATGCTCTATGTTTTTGGTTTAACTCAAAGATCTAAAACATGAAAGAAAGGTTTTTAATAATAAGCATAACAGCCATTTGGTTTTAGTAAAATATCTGGTTAAATACCTCTCGTTGTAATCTGGCATTTTCATCAATTTTCATCTGCAGTTCTTCAGCTGCGACATTATCAACAAATGGATTAACATTTGCTGGTTTGGTTGCTTTGTTTCTTGTTGATGTATCATCAAGTTCATCTTGAAGGATTCCAACTCTTTTGGACAACTATTATAAACATTCAGATATTACTGCATTTTGCTCAAGCGCAAGATCATGATTTTAAGGATATATGAGACTCTTAGGTATGAGTTACATAATTCAAGGAACAAAACTAGTTTCTTGTGTGTGTACCTGATCATTACGAAACTGTAAACTATCTAGTTCTTGCTCATATTTTCTGATGGTTTGCTCGCGATGTTTCAACCTTTCCTAAAACAACAAAAAGTTGAAATGTAAAAAAATTCTAGAAAAAAAGATCACATATATAATATACCCACTAATTCACCATAAATAACAGTTTTAGAGTACATGGTGGTCCAGTAATATTACTTTAAAGCCTTTTAATTGGCATTAGAATGAACCTCTAAAGTTTTTTGCGAATCTTGGCCTTCGATCACAGCTTTCTTTAAAACAGTATTCTGTGCTCTGAGCTATTAAATAGCATACAGAAAAACATGATCACACAAGGGTATCAACAAGGTCAAATACAGAAATACACATTTTTTAAACTTGTTTAAGATACTTTTGCAAACTCTGTGGCCAACTTTTGGTACTTTTCTTGCAAGCTTATACCATCACCCATCATCTTATTTCAATAAATCGGCGATAGACTCTCGCTTCCTCACACATTTCAGATGAGAAATATCTACCAATGAACAGAACCTTGTCAATAATATTCCACCATCTTGGAATATTTACGTCAGGCCGACCCGCACGTCTTTCTCACCTGCATCCAGCATCAGAAATGAACGATATTTTAGATGTCTCAGTTGGCCACGGAAAGTGATGCCTCATCTAAAGTTTCGGTAGAATGTATACCAATTCCACTATTGATTCCTTAGATAAGTTTAAAGGACACTTAATCCATGCGCAAAAATATGAACATAAACATTTTATATTACTGAAATGAAATGAGCAGTCTGTGCCTGCATTTAGGGAGCCATTGTGGATGTTGTGGATTTTAAACATAACTTCCGGTGTCGTAAGCAAAACATTTTCAAATATTGCAGAAATACGGAATGCTTCGTCTAAAAATCGTTGTAAATTGTTGTAGAAAGCAAAAACTGCGAGGTACGTACAGTATTTATGCTTAACTTTCTGATAAAAGCGCGAAAATTTGTGATTTAGATAGTTTAAACAAGAAAACCGCTAGGCTAGTACGACCAGATAAAATAGTGTGCACCCTGCACCCGCTTACAGTGAATTATGAGTATCCTTCTCCCTCTGATCATACAGCATTTCTTTACTAAATATTGTTAATTTGCAAGAGTATGTAGCAACATGTGGTGTGTACATAACTATTGTTATTCTGTTGAATAGGTTAGTATGGCTTCGACAGTGAATGAGAGCCATAAAGTAATGAATGGTGATGAAAGAAGTGTTAATGCTGTCTTAAATGAGACAGAAGAAGTTGATGGTGCAAAGAGCAAGGCAAAAAAACATAGACGAAAACGAGGAAAGAAACATGTCCCTAAGGAAAAGAATGACACTACCGAAGAAATAGCTGATTTGGTATCAAACAACTCTAGTACAGCAGAAAATCATGCAACTAATATGCCAAGTAGAAACCAGAATACACCAAGACATCATGGACGCCAATTCCGGGGAAGAATACCCAGGCATTTTAACTCAATATCAGATTGCCATGAACAGTCCCCTGGGCACCACAGACCAAAACAAACTCAAAAAACCATGCCTGGCAAAGACAATAGACAAGATTCACCCAGACAGCACTATGAAGCACCAAGGACACCAGTATCAGAGGAAGCAAGTCAGCCACACTCTGGTGGTCACTCATCCAGAAAGAAAAAACAAAAGAAAAAGATGTATGAAGAGTATTGGAGCAAGGAAAAAGTATCTGCTGCAATGAAGAAAGGTGAAGTCCTCAAGGGCAACCTGCGGATAAGCCCTAAAAACTTTGAAATGGCTTGGGTTACTATACAAGGATACAAACGAGATGTTGCGATTCTAGGCATGGTGCCAAGGAACAGAGCACTTGATGGAGACTTGGTTGCCCTGGAGATATTACCAAAGGAAAATTGGAAAGTGATGAGTGAGGAAATGAGATATAATGCAGATCCTGTGGAAGATACTGCTGATACTTTGACAAAACTGCAGCTTAGTTTGGGAGAGGATGACAATGGCAATGCTGAGAAAAGCAGCACTCCCAAAAGTCCAAGTAAGAAAATAGATGTCAATGAAGTGCCTGAGGAATATCTTCAGAAGACTGCAAAGGTTGTGTATATCATTGAGAAAAAACATCCGAGAATCGCTTGTGGTTTTTTGCGACCCATGACAGATGCAAACGATCCAGATGGATTATTTTCACCTACTGACAGTAGGCTACCAAGGTTTAGAATGGCACGTGGTGATTGTCCACCCAAGTTTTTCGACCGGCCGCAAGATTTTGCCACGACATTGATGATCGCCCGTTTGACAGATTGGCATCGGGATGCACCAGTGGATTCCTTTTTGGCTCAGGGTACGTTTGCTAGGAGTCTTGGAGAAGCCGGTGAAATTGAGCCAGAAACGGACAGTCTCTTGCTGATAAATGATATAGATTCAAGTCCATTCACAGAAGAAGTCTTAGATTGCTTGCCAAAAGATTTACCATGGACGATCCCTCAGGAAGAACTGGAATCACGCCGTGACTTTCGGGATGTTTGTGTGTTTACAATTGATCCGGCTACTGCTCGTGATCTTGATGATGCATTGCACTGCGACAAACTTGAGGATGGAACACTCGAAATCGGCGTGCACATTGCTGACGTTAGTTTTTTTGTGAAGGAGGGCACTGCTCTTGATGAAGCAGCTTCTGGAAGAGCAACATCCACCTACATGGTTCAGAAGGTTATCCCGATGCTTCCTCGACTACTATGTGAAGAGCTATGCAGTCTCAATCCTGATGAAGACCGTCTTACATTCTCAGTCGTTTGGAAGATGGATTATAATGGAGTTATACAAGATGAGTGGATGGGAAAAGGAATAATTCGATCACGTGTCAAGCTGTCCTACGAGCACGCACAAGAAATGATTGACCATCCTGAAAAAGTGTGGAGTACAGAGGAACATCCTCCCTTAGCGAGCAGTGCAACCATTGCAGATATTGTGCAACGTGTTGGCGACCTGCACAAAGTTGCTGTCAAACTTCGTCGCAAACGTTTCGAGAATGGAACACTGCGGCTTGATAAAGCAAAGATTTCGTTTGACCTTGATTCCAAAACCGGCCTTCCTATAGGGTGGCATCCGTATATCCAGCGAGAGAGTAACAAGTTGATTGAAGAATACATGCTGTTGGCAAACATGGCAGTCGCCCATCGTATCTACAAAGCATTCCCAGATCGAGCTATGCTTCGTTGTCATCCCAAACCTGATGCTAGGCAACTAGAGGATGTCCGAACGTTGTGTGGCTCCTTAGGCATCACGTTTGCTCATGAATCTTCCAAAGGAATCCAGGAAACTTTGAATTCGTTTCCTCCAAACTCCCCCGAGCATTTAGTGCTTTCGCATCTTTCAATGAAGCCAATGAAGGCGGCAAAATATTTCTGCTCGGCAGCTGCAGAAGGAGACCCAGAAGAATTTTTACACTACGCCCTCAGCGTTCCGCTTTATACACACTTCACATCACCAATCCGACGATACCCAGATGTGATCGTACATCGGCTTCTCGCTGCAAGTTTAGAGGTGGATCCATTGCCTCAGTTCAACTCTGAAGACCTTGATGCGATTGCAGACCATTGCAACGATAAGAAACTTGCTGCGAAGAAAGCAGGGGAAGGAAGTGTCGACCTTTATCTTGGAGCTTTTGTTCGAGAGTGTGGACCACTTGCCGAGGATGGTATAGTTGTTCAGGTTATGCATGAATCCATTGATGTGTTGGTACCAAACTTTGGTATAATCAAGAGAGTCTACTTCAAGTTTTCGGACGAAGTGAAGTCGTTCGAGTTTCAAGAAGGACACAAGACACATCCTGCTCAAGTATTGATAACCTGGAAAGGACCGCATGATAAACGAAAAAAGGACAAGACAGATGAAGAAAAGCAAGCTGGAAAGTCATCCAATGAAGGGAAGAAGAAACGGCCTGCTAAAGGCGAAGAAACAGCCAACAAGGAAGCCAATCACAAACATCTGAGACACACTGAAGCCCTGCGGATCTTCACTCCTGTTCGGGTGCTCCTGAAAACCGACGGTGACAATGCTAAGAATAAGGGTGGCCTTCGCTTCTCTGGCGAACTTCTTCAAAAGACTGAAGATAAATAATGGTGACTGAATCCCTTGGAATTATCACAAACGCTAATTTTAAAAGTCGTTTTTAAAGCAATGTGTTAACGACTTTTTATTATCTATTACTATAAAAGAATTTGCTGTAGAGAAATTCTCAGTTCCCAATTATTTTAATTAAAATAATTAAATGACTGGAATGAAGGAGCAACCATAGACTGACGACATCTACTCCAAACTAGAGTATTAACGCTGGGTGGGGTTGCGGGCTCATCGTTCTTAAAAATATATATTTTTAGTGGTCAGCGGCGTAAGGTGTCCGCTAAACTGCACTAGCCCTCCCAAAGGGAGCTTTGTGTTTATGATAACAATGAGAAGTCACCGACGTTTTGTACTGACTTCATTGGCAATAGATTAGAGATCATTGCCGCCGAACTACAATCCGGCATAACAATTAGTATATCACTCCCACTCTAACAAGTTGAAAACGATTTCAACAATAAACTTGAACAACAAGTGGTAAAACTTGAGCATTTAATTTATATTCAAATCTACAGATTAAGCTATTTTTTATACCCAGCAATTAAGTGAAGTAAATCAATGAAGCTATACACTAGAGACACGAGAAAAATATTCTCTGGATGATCTGCCTTTTTTACCAAGAAAATCATTCTTCTTCCAACCAACTGTCTTCTTCTGGATTATCATTGACTTGCTCGTTCGAGATTTCATCATTAGCCAAAGATTCTGTAGAATGAAAACGAACCGCTCAAAGTTAAAATGCATGATAGAACTGTTAAGAAGTCTTAGCACATACGACAGGACAACATGGTTTAGTAGTCAGACAGTTCTCACAGTATGAAACACACCTTCGTCTCCGTACTTCTTGCACACCTTTTTAGCCCCTACAAAAACGTTTAGGAATCAAAAGGCATTAGTACAATGATTTGATTACGAATGCAAGGAATGAGTACGGTTTACTTGTGCAAAATAGAATAATTCGCTCGTCAAAATATATCATGACTCATTTTACGACAATTATGACCGAATAAAAACTCAATTTATCACAGCGCTACATCTTACATTTCCATTTAGATTTTTTTGCCCAGCCACAAGCTTTCTTGAATCCGTTTTTAATCTTTCGAATAGTGTTGCGAATCTTTCGGAAACGTATTTTTCGGAGACGGATTCTTCTGAGTCGGAGTCTCCTGAGACGTAAACGACGACGACGCCATGGCGCACGTTTAAACATTTCTGGTTCTTTTTCATCATCATCGTTGGATTCCTCATTTACACTTTCCAATGCGTTTTCACTGAATCGAAAAGAGGAAATTTCACTAAAGATTTTGTCATTAGAAAAAGAAAAATTCAACAAGGATTCCCTTTGCGTGATTTCAGTGGCAAAAGTTACACTACTTACGTGTCATCATCATCGTCCTCATCGTCGTTTTCTGAATCTTTGAATGTATCAGCTCTGAAAAGAAAAACATTTTTCGTTAACACTAGACAAGAACTCTATCCTTAGAGTGAACTCATACTTACATTTCTCCATCATTTTCTGCATCTTCAAAAGTTCCTTGAAAATCTCGACGTTCTGGAGCTTCTTCACTGCGTGCACCTCCAAGGAACACAGCACAAAATAAAGCCAAGAAAACTAGGATTGTCCAACACTTCATCTTGATTCACTCTGGTTAGCTCGACTGTTTGCCCTCGCTTTTATACTCATTGAGGCCTCATGCTTCATCAAAGAGTTCTTTGAAAAATGCCAAAGCAATTGCCATACTTTCGAACGAATTGCACGTATAGGTGTCAAGTATTCGATACCATAATATTGCACGCAAATGAAGTTCCTTCAGTAATACAATCACAAACTTGTACACCCAGGTTTTTAAAAAAAAGTATTTGAGAGAATGAGCCATCTTTGTGCGTATTAACTTTCAGCAAGCTAGAAGCACTATAAGACCACCAATGCCTACATGAAGAAAGGATCATTTTCAAATATTCATATTGAAGAATTGAAAATATTTAAATGAAATAACATTGTATTACATTGACCATGATAATAAGAGAACATAATAGCTAGCTGTCATGCATTGAAATATTTTATTAGAATGTTATAACTGTGTGCTCTATACATATTCTGGCACGCCATTATTCATTAGAGAGCTCAAGTTTCGCATTCAACGGCAAACGTCAAACGCCAGGCAAAAAAAGTTGCCAATATAAAGACACTAACGCGAAGATAATTAGTTGAGTTGGTACAGGGTGTTAAAATAAAACTGTTTGACATAAAATGGAAAGTGCAAAGAGACGAGGGGCGAAAAAGTCTGCCAAGAAAACGGCTCTGCCATTTGCCGTAGCTGAACGTGAAGCTTAAGTCAACAACAGATTGCGACTATATAAGCTGACTTTTGATAACAAGTGAGAGAATGGAATATAGTTACTGTGACTGTAGTATATGGACAGATTACTGCATGCAGTATCAAGCTAGCTAATAACGCAATTCATATCCATTCGTGAATCACCGATATTCATCCACATAATTTTGGACGTGGGCGATCCTAAAACAGAATAGGCGGTCTTCTCTATCTTCAAATGGATCGAAACTTATCAATATAGCTACCTCCGTACCACTGTTAATGCTTAAAGCAAATTCCATAAAATACTCTTTGTCGGGTGTTTTTGTGGATTGAAAAAATCCTTACTCCTGCGATGGAAAATCCGGTTTTACAAGCAAATATCGTAGCCTTATATTGAAAACCAGTCTAAATTATTGAACTAATTTTCTACCACACCTGATTAGCTAAGTGATTTTTCTAGTATATTGTTATAGTTTCCACAATTAGATTATTTATAAACTTTTTTAATGTACTGCTTCAACATGTCGAATATAGATTTTGCTTTTGATATATGATTAAATGTATTGCACAGTATTTCGTTGATACAGATGTTAGTAACTACTCTATTGTATAATTATAAACTAGCTCAATAATTTCTACACAGGTTTCAGTGAAGTGCTAAGACAAAGTGCTAAAAAATTTGAGTGCAAATACTGTACTGGCAATTTGAGCATGATGCCCTGATTTCTATATGGACTGCTGTGCATTCTATACATCAAGAACTCATTAATATAGTTGATAATAAGACTCTGACAACTTGACCTCTATCGATCGAATAGTGTAAGTCCAAATATATCGATAAGTATACCATAAGTTTTCCCACGCGTGGGAATTTGCTCAAATGTAAAATGTACGAAACATGTTACACAAGGGGCCAATTACTTCAAAAACAAAGAATTGTCTTAAAGAAGGAAAATTGTGGTCTAGTAAAAGCAGTAACACTCAATTCTGAAGTGCATCACGGAAGTCCTCAGGAATAATTTGACGTAAAATGGAATTTAATAACAAATAAGTGTTTTTCAAGGACTGCGAAATAAAGTTGAACTTATACGTTTTGTGCACTTTCAAAATATGCCAGTTCCTTTTTTGAAAACTTTAGTGATTAACATATATATTAGTATGTATGCAATTAGTGATCAATTTCAAATTTTAAAGTTCAGTTGCTAATTTCAGTTCCAACTCAAATTCAAAACTCATTGCTACATACTATACTCCAACAGTCTTACATTTAGTCTCGATAAAATCGAATTTGATGATAAATGAAAAGCCACACCTCCGACCTTAAATATTATTGTCATGAAAAGACAAGTGCTAACTTGCCAACAAAATTCAATATCACGAATCCTAAGATAATTGGATTTCCTGATGCATTATGAAGACAAGTTTAAAAGTTATGGACAACCCTCTATATCAATAGATGTCCTATGCAATCAATACATGTCCATTATAACCAATACATATCCCTATCGTACAGCCATGTTGACATGGACGGGCTGCTCTGTGCTGTTTTGTTTCAAGAAAATATCCATTGTTGTTTTCTGGTACCTAGGTGACGACTTCATCGTCATGTGATCTGCTGACGTCATAGTTACCCGATCAAATTCTCGCACAGACCGAGTGCCGACCAAATGAATTCAAAAAGGCAGTCAGCCTCAACCTGAATTCAGCGACATCACGTGAAAGTTTTAAGATCCGTCGCTCAGTGCTTTCGTTTTTTACTTCCACGACTTTCTGAAAAGAGAGAAAATTTGGATATGAAATAAACGTCATCAAGGATCGATTAAAAATCCACAAAGTTTAAACAATTACCAGATCATGGCAAAGAAATTGTGTGTCTTGTTCGATTTGGTATACAATGCCATTTATTTTTGCCAAACCTTTTTCAAATTCCGTTTTCGGCTGCCGCATATAATAATCATCGTCTTCTTCGTCGTCCATGTCATCACCATTTATAAAAACGCCTTCATCAGAAATTTCTTTCTCTTCATTGTACTTCTTGTAAACTTTCGCAAAATCTTTACCAGTATGATCGATCTTTCTAACTAAAGACATGATTCAAAATATCCAATAATTTTGTTGAACTGTTCCTTCGCGAAGAATTCGATATCTTTTCTTTCAATTAATATTTCTCGCCGAAGCTAGAACAGGATATCTTGGCGATAAAATTCGACTCGACGCCTTTGAATTAAATAACTTGCCACAAAATTACTCTTTTTTTTCTTTTACGTCTCCTTCTTTTCTTCTTTAGTGAATCCCTACAAACTTTACTAAAGCTTCGTTTAACTTTCAGCAAAGTTTAGGTATTCTTTCCTAACCGTTTAAAGCGTATAATTAACGAGAGAGTCTCCTTCCTTCTTATCAAAATTTAACGAAACTTCTTTCCAAGTGCCAGCTAGTAATTTTCATAAGCGACAAAACTGGTCAATCCACAGTTTCCCTGCAAAAGCTTCTTTCTTTCCAAATGCCTGAATCTTCTAGTTTGATTTCACTTCAAACCCACAGCTTGTTAGCTAAACACCAAATATTCTTTTCTGGTAACTTGTTGTGAAAACTGCGGTCTTTTTCACCTGTGCTTGTCAACGTATAGTCCTAAAACATAAGACAAGTAAACAATGTTAAACAATGAGTCGAAAGACAAAGCTCTGTTTCTATTTAAGCTGGTCTGCCAGACGTTAATTTGCTTGTTGAACCTTCAAATAATTCTTGTCGTACAGAAATGTCGGTTGTTATTGAAGAGATTAACGTACTAACCTATATCTTAGCAAGGAAATATAGTATGCGGAGACTGCGTAAAATAATTGAATGATGAAAATGCAACCGAGCAGATTGCACGGCGAAGCAATACGTTCGTATGGGAAATAGTTCACTACTCAACGACTATCATGAGATATTTCTAATATCTAGTAAAAGTTGAAAAGGTACTTCTTAAGAGGACTCGAAGAAATTAGAAATACATGTTGGGAAAATGTAAAGAAGTACAACTCAAATGACCCTACGGTCACTGAGCTATAATAGCCAGCCACCAAACTGGATGGATATATCAAGCAAAATATATCAGAAAAATCAAGACAGTACAATTGATAAAATGTTGGACAAATGATACAAAATTATGACTCAATTTCAAAAATAATGTAAGCATTTTAAAGAATTGTAAAGAGATTCTTAAACAAATCAGGCTCGTTTCTTGCTTCAAAACATTATCGATGTAGACTAGACCCCAACATTCATGTACAAGATCTTTGTGTATTCAAGTACTTAAAATTGTTTGTCAACGTAAATATAATATAAAACAATCGTGAACATTATACAAACGTATAGAGTGCAAAAGTATATTAAATCTCCTTCAATCGACCTTCAAAATCGGCGCGAGATGACTCTCCAGAAGTCAGCAACACTCAGAAGATTTACTGAACATTAATCACAAAGTTATCTCGTGATAATGCCTGAAAAACCATCTGACGTGTGCTGTCTGATATCGTATTAATAGCCCGCGCTGCATATTCTTATTTGAGCACTTCGGATATTCCAAAAAGCTGCATAAGAGATTAAGAAAATAGTTAGGGAAAAAAAATCTTGTAAAAACGAGTAAATTTAAACTAGCTTCAGGTATAATAAATAGCTTCTGCTGGAGCTTCAAGAAGGACAGTGTGGAACAAATAGAACTATCCAGTATAAAGTTAGTACATGTAAAATAAAGTACTCACATGTTAGTCTCCAAAAAAATTCTTTCAAATTGCAATCACCCGTCTTTTTCCGTTACGTCATTACAGAGTCATGTGACATCCTGACGTGCCATTTTAGCAAGAGTGTTCCGATTTCGCCATCGATACATTTGCAAATAAACAGGTTCAAACCGAGCGTCAATTTGCACTCTATAGATCTCGTCTTTTTTCATGTGTATTTATGCAGCATAAACACAATGCGTTCTTTATATCGAGCGAAAATATGTGACATTAAACTTTGTATAATCTAAAATCGGTGATCAATGAAGAAACACGTATTTGCTCAATATATTTTTCATACCCAGTTTATTTTGGCAATCTGTTCTTCAACTTTTCTTTGAGCTAGTTTCAAGTCCTCACGGTCAAAATGCCAACGTGGCGTGGCACGTCGAATACGATTGAGCAACAAAGGATACCTTAACAGAAAACAATCAGTTAAGTTTTAATAAAGTACTCCCCCCAATGCAGAGGCGTTCGTACAAGCCAAAAATTACATATATTAAAAGACACTGAAATGAAATAGTATTATTGTAAAGTCAAATTCAGAGTCCTATTTGCACAAGCAAGATAAAGCAGCAATCACAAAACTGTAGTTCAACAACCATGAACATTGAAGTAAACGCAGTTTTAAGTAATTGGTGCACGCTAATTGCGCGGTCAAGTACCCACTATTTTTGACACCTACATAATATTTTTAATTCAGTAAGATTTGATGATCTGGTATCTTGTATGATATTTTACTGAAGAAAACAGAAGTCGGTGCTTCTTTCTGCGACAAACAGACATAATAGCCAGCAAACAATGAGAATAACTATGTTTCAGATCTTTACAGCGAGACGAATCACAGAATTTATAAACTCAGGGGTATGACCAACAGAGTATAAGATTTTTGTAGTTTTGCATGGCGAAACAACAATATCAGTAATCGTTTGAGGTATACACCATGTATATTTATTATTGCAAGGCTTTCGGTCCGTTTCGGTTTCGGCTTTCGTCCTTCGACAGATGAAGGTCCGGGCTAACGGACCGAAAGCCTTGCAATAATAAATATACATGGTGTATACCTCAAACGATTACTGATATCAACAGAGTATAGTTAAACTTGCAGCTCTCGTGCACAAGTACGACCACCTTTTTCACTTGACCCTTCTCAGTTAAATGATAAAAAAATTCTTTCATAAGGAAACTAAAAGCTGACCTGCAGCCAAATCTACACGAGGCACGATTTACATTAGTTTGGGCAAAACTAAGATAAATGCAAAAAGAATTTTGCAAAGTGAGTCAATCTAAACTCAATGCTTCTTTGACCTTCAGAATAATGCACAAAATATTTTCGGCGACTTGTATAATAGAAGGGACAAAGTGAATAAACGGTTCACCACACATTTTGTGCGAAATTAGAGAAAACCAGCCAAATCAAAACATTATTGGAACCCCCACAAATACATTCTAGAAGGAAACATCATTTTGTATGCATATAATCTACTGAAAAACAATACGCCATTCCCGTACACCGACTACGCTCTAAAGGAAAAACATAACTCAATTGACCGAAACAAAACCCCAGCATGTAATAAACCAAACAGCAGGTATTGACAGCACCAATCAACCAACACAACCCCACGCCTTTTTTAATTTAGGAATGACATCTCATGCTCACTACATTCACGAAACTGCTTCCATATTGATGTAATTCACATCTATTCTGCAAACATCGAATTTGCTCAGATTCAAGGAATCTGTAAACACAATTTTCTGGTGTTGATTATGCATGAGGAAAGCTGAGCTGAACATTGTGCAAATGAATTACAATCGCGTGCACGAACCGAAATCTTGATTCAAAGGGGTGGTACAAATTGTGTTGCAACTTTTTGAGATAACAAAGAAACTCTTTGATTCAGCATGGGGGCACAACATGTGTAAAGGCGAGTGCAAATAGTCAAGCTAATCAGAGTGAATCGAGATGAAGTGTTGGACAATCCTAGCTTTGCTGGCTCTATTCTGTGCTGTGTTCCTTAGAGCTGGACGCAGTGACGACACTTCAGAACTTCAAGATTTTCAAGGAACTTTTGAAGATGCAGAAAATGATGGACAAATGTAAGTAAGAGTTCACTCAAAGGATAGAGTTTGTGCCTAGTTTTAACCATTGGTTTTAACCAAAAATTTTTTTCTTTTCAGAGCTGATACATTCAAAGATTCAGAAAACGACGATGAGGACGATGATGATGACACGTAAGTAGTGTAAGTTTTAGGAAGTTTAAGCTTCGCGTTCAAAAGCTACGGCAAACGGTGGAGCCGTTTTTCTTGGCATATTTTTTTCGCCTCTCCTCTTTGGGTTTTCCATTTCATATCGAACAGCTTTATTTTAACATCCTGTGCCAACACAGCTATAATTATCTTTGCCTTGCTCTCTTTATACTTGCAATTTTTTTTTTCGCCTGGCGTCTGATGTTTGCCGTTGATCGCAAAGCTTAAGCTCTCTTTTGCAACTGAAATCACGCAAAGGGAATCCTTATTGAATTTTTCTTTTTCTAATGACAAAATCTTTAGTGAATTTTCCTCTTTTCGATTCAGTGAAAACGCATTGGAAAGTGTAAATGAGGAATCCAACGATGATGATGAAAAAGAACCAGAAATGTTTAAACGTGCGCCATGGCGTCGTCGTCGTATTCCACGACGCCATTTTCCACGGCGTCGCAGTCCATGGCCTCGCATTCCATGGCGTCATTTTAGAAGACACATACGCACACGTCGTCTCGGAAAGTGAAGACATGCTCGTCGTAAGTCAAACAACATCACTCAGGGCCGCAACTAGACACGATAATCAGTGGGGGGGGGGGGGGAGAAAGGAGCGTGCATATTCATATCTTCGTGTTTACATACCGTAAAAAAGTCGTATTCAAAAGAAATATGTCGGGCAGAACACGAATACATGAATATGCACCCCCCCTCTCCAAATTATCGTGTCTATAGTTACGGCCCTAGCGTCACTTTATCTCTATAAGCGCTTCACTGCAAATTTTTACAACCAAACAAGCACAAAAACAGCAACAAAAGTAAGGATAAAGACAAACAAACGAAGCTGTGCTTTTCCCTGCTAAGTTCTTTTAGACATTTTGCTATAGTTCCTCCAGCAACCTTTTAAAAGGCTGTACCATACTCATTCCATTATACAACAAAGGCGAAAATTTGCCTGGCAAGCTAGATATCTGTTTTCCGTATGCATTTGCTAAGTCTAAGTTTTGACTGATACGAATACTTTTTATTGTTACAGAGCCTCCACATTTGGCGGATGACGAATTATTGTGCAAGAATGACATGCAAAATTTTCCAACAATGCACTAGTGGAAGCACTACTTTTTCTATCAATGCATATTTGCATATAGCTTGCAATGTTTGCAACGTGTAATTTGTGGTAAATATAAACCATTCACCAACAATACAGTTGTAGGGTTGTATTGGTTGTTTTAGTACGAAGCACCAAGTTTTGTTGTTGAAATTAGCCAATGTAAAAGCGTTATCATATTGGTTTGAGAAACTAGATCTCGCCAACTTAATAACACTAGACAAAAAAGCGAAGTACAATGCAGGAAAAAGAAGTCTTGTACTTTACTTACAGAGTGACATGTTGAACTGGAGCGAACAGAAATGAGTTAATATCCTTATGACACTTCCGGTTATCACGACAAGTTATCTACAAACGAAACTATATAAACATTTTCAGTATACATGCATACAATAGTGTACAATGTCAACGTTGATCATCAACTCACATTGAGGAAAACTCTAAATACATACGTTTCTCTTGTAAGGCCTCGAGCATGTTTACAGCGTCTGATAGCTTGGAGCAGTACAACTCGTATGCTCGAAAGAGTTCAACATTCTCAACAAAAATCCTTCCAATATTTATACGGCACAGTACCTAAAACGTCAAATTTCGTAAAGATCGATGGAACAGTTTTGGTACAGAAAGAATATTCCTATCTTATCCTTACAAAGCACAAGACTTCAGTTCAAAGCGCTTCAAAGATTCTCGTTGTCAAAGTAATAAAAGTCATGCAGCCCTTAAGGAATTTGTTCCTGTCTATAACTTGCATATCTTGTCAATGATTTTCAATCGACAGACGAGTTCATGATGAAATTACCATACCTCATCGTTCTTGTCAACACATTCTTCTATACTGTCCTCAATCTTCTTACTAAACTTCGTACTGACGTCCAACAATTCCTGTGATTGGAAACAAAAACTAAATCAAATCTCTTACACTCCCAAAACTATCGGAAGTGACACCAATACACTAGAATAATTACTTGGATATTGAAAAAGATTTTAGCTAAATTTTCAGAAGAGATAATTCCTCCTGTCTGTATTGGGGATAAAAATTCCTACAAAATGAAGCTCAGTTCATTTAGAGTCAGTTTATCCTACGAACTTTTATTTCAAATGATAGAGTGCCTCTTCACTTTTTTTCAACAGTACAATGCGAGATGCCATGAAGATGACAACAAGCATACCGCTGATTTTCAACGACAAATTTCTCGTAATCAAATATAAAGCTCTCAAATATTACAATACCTCTTTGATAATCTGAAAATCATTGCCATAATTTGCTTCAGTTTGGACCAATTCAATAATGGCTTCTTTTCTTTCAACTCTGTGACTTTGGCATTTATAGCAAATCATTGTTGAAGTAGGTCCTTCACTTTTTACACTGAAAAACAGAAAACGCTTTTGCTAAAACATAACGTATATATTTCGCTCATAGCTACAACATATTGTTAAATACCTTGGTCTATTCTTTTCAACTAAAAATGCTCGACTACCATCAGGACAGTCAATCCAAAGAAAAATTGTTTAACATAGTTTCAATAACGCGAGTCTACAGAAAAAATGTTTCACATTTTTTAATGAGCGTGTAGAAGTTTAGAATTTTTCATTCTATGGTTATTCCTTAAAGTTCTTTCAAAACTTTAAACAAGAATTGACAGAACATGTCTGTTTCACATTTTGAAGAAGAAATCTTGACCTACCGCAATCGACTATCTTTCCTCAGAAATCCTCTTTCACGAGAAATTTTCCTGGCTTTTGGCCCATGTTTCGCATTTTGTATTGCCGCTTCCTTCGCTTCTTCTTGACATTCCTCAAATTCTCCCTCCTTTGGCACGAGAAGATGCGAAGAAGTCACACGACCCCAGCGTTTCCCACTCCTATCTCATCGCCGAGCCCACTATCATTTCGCTGAATGTCGGTCTCAGGCTTCTCGTGGTTTTCCTTGTTTAAGTAGCTAAAATAGTTCATCGTCATCTTCACTAAAATCAAGCTGCACTGAACCGCTATCGCCACTATAGTTGATATGGAAACTATTGCCACGTGATAAGAGACTGGAACTACTCTCGGTTCGATTGTCTCTGCGAAATTCCATATTACTTCTTATCGCAAGAAAGCCTTCTCCACGACTGACTACAGTCATTTTTCCATCATTCAACTCCCTCAAACTGACACTGCTATTCGGAAACGACTCAAAATCTTTAAAATCTCCACCTACGGCATCAGTTAAGCACAGCGAACAACTCGTGCGTTGGCGCATCAATTCGGAATTCTTTAGACTTGCTTGCTCCTGTCTTGGTGACAGAGTTTCAACTGAATGATCACCTCTAATAGACCCACTCACTTTGACCGTCGGGGTTAAATCACTAGGCACTTTGTTCGCATACTCATCCTGGCTCTCTTTCCAGACACTCTTCTTTGAAAAACGGTAATCACCTATCTTTTCCGTTACGTGATTACAGCGTCATGTGACATCCTGACGTGCCTATTATAGCACGAGTGTTCCCATTTCGTCATCGATACATTGGCAAATAAAAAGGTTCAAACTGTCAGTTTCCACTCTGGCCCTCGTCCTTTTTCATGCATATTTATGCAGCATAAACACTGAACATTCAATAACGCCATACACAGAGGAAACATTGAATAACGCGTTGAATATATAAATGAACATTTAATAACATTGAGGTACAATCTATAGCACGGTAGATTGTCCATAAATGTTATAGTTCGTCTGATCGTCGAAGTGACTTTACAAAAACCGTGTGCGAGAACGTCTGCAGGTGCTGTAGAGTGTACCTTAATGTTATCGAATGTTCATGCATATATTAAACGCGTTATTGAATGTTTCCTCAGCGTATGGCCTTATTGAATGTCCAGTGATTTTATTGCACCAACGCTCTTGCGTTAGTGACTAGCAAAATGTGTAAAGCCATACTAATCTTCATTAGGTCAGAGTAGACATTGAATAACGCGTTTACACCCTTTGCTAGTCACCAACACAAAATATCCATTCACTTGTGCCGAGCCCTGGTTCAATAAAATCACTGGACATTCAATAACGCCATTCGCAGAGGAAACATTCCATATTTGCACGGCGGATGAAAGCTATAAGCTGATAAGAAATCCGCTTTATGCCTTAGATCGAGTTTGTGCCTGTACAGGAATATTTTAACAGCCTATCTTGAGAAAGACTTTATATTTACAACTGCCCGACTTTTTGTGTTACAAATGATTCAAATGTTTGCAGTCTTTTGTTCATACTACGGCATATTGCAGTAGTAAAGTAGAAAACTCGGCATATTTTGTCATTGTTTCTCGGCAATTGACATTCAACACCCTCGCAATCGTTATTAGAGACCTTACGTTTTCGGCGTACCGCTAACTGCAAACGGCAAAGTTTAAATCACATTTTAAAGTGCACTACATCAGTTGTTCAGAGTTAGGCGAACCTATACAACTAATTGAAGCATGGTCTGACAATTTCGCTCTAGAATACTGCGGATGTTACCATCAAATGTGATATAAGGTTTGCCGTTAGCCGTAAACGCAAATCTTAAAGTGCCTATTCTCTCGCAACGGCCCTGTAAACCAATGCGTTTTTAGTGCAATGAGGCCTTCCATGCATGAAAGCTTGGGACCGAATCAGTCAAATACCCTAATATTGAAAAGTTACACACGGTGAAGACGCTTCAATTTACAAGGACACTTTGTTATTAGAACTATCCAGCTTGCGCCGGGAAATGGCCATAGCTGTCAATGCGTTCTGCATTCATCGGCTGTTATGGCCAAAAAACATTTTACATTTCAATGCAATCTGACCTTACTATGAATACATCTCACGATGTTTTTAACATGATGTTTGCCGAAGCATTTCTTCTTCGTCGCCATTTTCCTTGATTCTTTGCTTGCAATTTCAAATATTTCAGCCACTTTCGAGCATCTTTCGATGTACTTGCCTAAATAAACAGAAGAGAAAATAAGAAAGTAGGCGGATGGTTTACCAAATAAAAAGTCCAAATATAACCTCCTACTTTACAAACAAGCCCTGACAGATTCGGGTAATTTCTTACAATTAAATATTTTACTCTTAGATTACGTAATTATTAAAGTAGTTTAACTTTAAAATTATTTTATGTAGATACTATTTTTTTTTAGTTCAGGTTTTCCTGCAAAGCAGTTTTTTTTATTAAACTAAACTAGTTATTAGTGATGGCTATACTTCACAGACGACTGGCTTTTATATCTCAAAAAGTCTTACCGGAAAAAGTTGAACTTGCTTGTTCCTCGAAGATAAACAGAAATATAAAACAAAAAAACAAACTTACTGTGAACTGAAAACATTCTTTTCCCATATGAATAAGACCAAACGAGTCAGATTCTATGACGAAAAAGTACTTTTAGACAAATTATATATATGAACGCTGACAGATATTTTTATATTAGAAAAACCATTACCTGTTTCGTCATAAACTACACAGTCACGGAGCTTTAATTCATCCTACGTAACGTATAAACATTATCATCTATATACAATCTTAAACAACGTTGTAGTCCAAACTGCTATGTTGCATATTTACCCGAAACAACGTGTATTTTCCATTGCTTTTTCGTTTAAGTAGAAGTATTGACGCATCCAGTATGTCTGACGTCTTAGGATATAACAAACTGTCGTCATCTTCAGAATCAACTCTGATTGGCTGAAACAAAAAGACTGAAGTTTAAGAAAACGCTATCCAAAGTATAAATAAAGATTCCTACCAATTCAGCAGCAAAATAGCAAGTGAAAAATGAAAGCATTACAGACTGGAGTGACAAAAGTGTTGTCCCAAGAATTGCAAATTTTGTATAAGCTACATTCATTTTACTAAATCATGGAGAAAAGCGATAGTGTGTGATATGTTTATGGTGGATGTGAACTCACAAACCTTCTTTTGTCATTGGATAACTTTTCCAACAGAAACATTGAAAGCTTATTGTACCTCATTTTGCCCACGAATACAAAACAACAAATGTGTTTCAACGCTTCGCTTTATCGATCGTTTTGTCCAGCTCTGTCCTCCACCAAATTCGAAACATTGAACCTGTCACAAACATAAGAACTTTTTTGGACATCAGATCGTTCTATCGATATAGCTATAGGATCAGTTTAGCATAAGGTGTTAGGAACTAATATATTTTTTAAAAACCAACTTCGTCAGTATGGTTACAGCAACAGGCGTTAGCAAATTACTGCAGGCCCGATTACTTATTTGCTGATTTTTTGGCACTCTCGATAAACAGTATAAATCATCTAATGATTAAACTGTGAACGACTATTAAGTAGTCAATCTCGCTTGAGAAAGGAAAAGCATAGAACGCGAAAAAAATCTCTTATAACTAATAACTGAAGGCAGATACTTTGAGCTGTCCGTGCATGAGTAGCTGCAATTCATCCAACGTCCACGCAAGGACGTCCGAGGCCAGTTTCTTGAGTCGAGTGCCATCCACAGCGTCCGAAGAACCGAGACTACTTTGAAACTTCTTAGTTTTGACTTCAGAACACTTTGTCAACTAGTGTAAAGGAAAAAAAAAGAGTCATATCAGAATAGACATAGTTTTTGACAAAAATACCAGAATGGTACTGATAAATTCGAAACCTTTGGTATGGAATTTTGACTTTTTGCAAAGATACATACACTTCAACATATTATGCTTGGCGCAATCTAAAATTGGCGACCAATGAGGACAAAAGTATTTGCTTAACATGTTTTTCATACCGAGTTTATTTTGGCAATTTGTTCTTCGACTTTTCTTTGAGCAACTTTCAAGTCCTCACGGTCACCATGCCAACGTGGCGTGGCACGTCGAATACGATCGAGCAACAAAGGATATCTTAAGACGAAACAATCAGTTTAGTTTACATGTAGTGCTCCCTCCAATGCAAAGACGCGTTCGTACTAATACTAAGGCAAAAGTTATTTATCTTAAAAGACACTGAAATGAAATAGTATTATGGTAAAGCCAAATTCAGAGTACTATTTGGAGAAGCGAGGTGAAACTATACAATCCCAGGCCTGTGGTAATAACTATTAACATTGACGTGAACGCAATTTTGATTAACTAGCATGCTAATTGTTACAGCAACTTGTTTTGGGTGCTTCAAAAGTGAATTCAAATTGACTGCAGTTTATAAGTACCCACTTCTTAAACCAACAAAATCTTTTTAATTCAATAAAGATCTGATTATTTGGTGTTTTGTCTGATATTTTGCAGAAGGAAATACAAAACTTGCAGCTCTCATGTGATAGCACGACCAAACTTCGTAAGCTCACTCTAACGAGTTAGGAAATGAAAAAATAACTTGCTTTTGAGAGCTGGTCTCTAGCCAAGTGCACACGAGCCGTGATTTTCAATGGCCTACATCATCAGTTTGGGCAAAACTATGAGATGAATGCAGAGAATGTTGTAAAGTCAGCCCTTCGAACTTCAGAAAAAGGCACAAAATATTTTCGGCGACTTGCATAACAGCAAGGGGAAATGGGATAAATGGTTCAGTACAAATTTTGTGCAAATTACAGATGACTATAGTCGAATTAAATACATGGAACCCACACACATATATAATCTAGAAAGAAAACGTTCATCTCATATATAATCAACACAAAACAACTCGGGTATTTTCGTACACCGACTACGCTAAAGGAAAAACATAATTCAATTTACGGAAGAAGAACCCCAGCATTTAAGTCACCAAGCAGCAGGTATTGATGGTACCAATGAGTCAAAACAACCCCACGCATATTTAGTATAGGATTAAATCTCATGTACAATGCAGTAATGAAACTGCTTACATATTTCTATAATGCACATCTATACTACAAACTTTTGATTCGCTCAGATATAAAGACTCTGGACCCAAATTTTTCTATTGTGGATTATGCATGAGAAAGCTAAAGCGGACACTAGACAACTGAATACAATCGCGTGCGGATACTGAACACCCGATTCAAAAATGTGGCACAATTATCTTGCCATTTTCCCGCAATTTTCGACGTGACAAAGGAAGTCTTTGATGAGGCATAGGACAAAGATGTGTATAAAAGCGAGTGCAAACAGTTGAGCTAACCAGAGTGAATCAAGATGAAGTGTTGGACAATCCTAGCCTTTAACACCCTGTGCTAACACAGCTAATTATCTTTGCCTTACTGTCTTCATGTTGGCAACTTTTTTTGCCTGGCGTTTGATGTTTGCTGTTGAATGCAAAACTTGAGCTCTCTATTAATGAACAATGGCCTGCAAGAATATGTATAGAGCATGCAGTTATAACATTCTAATAAAATATTTCAATGCATGAGAGCTATAGCTATTATGTTCTCTTATTATCATGGTCAATGTAATACAATGTTATTTCATTTAATTATTTTCAATTCTTCAAGGTGAATACTTGATCCTTGATTCATGTAGGCATTGGTGGTCTTATAGTGCTTCTAGCTTGCTGAAAGTTATTACGCACAAAGACGGCTCATTCTCTCAAACGTTTTTTTTAAAAAACCGGAGGTACAAGTTTGTGATTACATTGCTGAAGGAACTTCATTTGCCTTCACTCTTATGGTATCGAATACTTGACACCTTCTTTCGAAAGTATGGTAATTGCTTTGGTATTTTTCAAAAAAACTCTTTGATGAAGCATGAGGCCTCAATGTGTATAAAAGCGAAGGCAAACAGTCGAGCTAACCAGAGTGAATCAAGATGAAGTGTTGGACAATCCTAGTTTTGCTGGCTCTAGTCTGTGCTGTGTTCCTTGGAGGTGCACGCAGTGAAGAAGCTCCAGAACGTCGAGATTTTCAAAGAACTTCTGAAGACGCAGAAAATGAAGAGTTGTAAGTATGAGTTCACTCTAGAGATAGAGTTCTTGTCGAGTTTTAACGAAAAATGTTTTGTTTTCAGAGCTCATACACTCAAAGAGTTAGAACATGGTGACAACTACAATGATGATGAAACGTGAGTGTATTTTTCAACTGCAATCACGCAAAGGGAATTCCTGTTGAAGTTTTCTCTTTTCTAATGACAAAATCTTCATTGAACTTTTGTTTTTTTCGATGAAGCGAGAAGATGTTGGAAAGTATATATGAGAAATCCAACGATGATGATGAAGAAAAACCAGAGATATTTAAACGTGGGCTATGGCGTCGTCTTCGCCGTTCCTGGTTTAGGAGACTTATTCGAAGATTAAGAAAAAGACTTTGCAAACGTTGTAAGCATATTCCTCACCCTTGTACGTTAAAGCAACGTCACATTCATCACGATAAGTGCTTGTTGCATCCTTTTCACAGCAAATTTTTACAACCGAACAAACACAAAAAACAGCAACAAGCATAAGGGTAAACACAAACAAACGAGGCTGAGTTTTTTTTTAATCTAAATCCTATTTTGCTATAGTTCGTAAAGTATGCAGAGTGATTCGTCGATTGGGTGATGAAGGTACGTTAAAAAAAACGTTTCAAATATTCCGCAATTAGATGTAAATTATACAAAAAAGATAAAAAATTTGCGCCGCAATGCTTTAACTGTTCTCAACACGCACATGCTAAGTCTGAATTTGACTGATACAAATATATGTTATCGTTACAGAGTTTGGCTCAAAGCGAAGTGGGCAAATGAAAAAACGATAAGCGAGATTTTTCTTAACAATTAATACACTAGTGGGATCACTATATTTTCTGTTGATGTGTACAATTGCACTGTTTTCCTTTATATTTCAAGATCTTAAATGGAATGCAAAGTTTGCAGCTTGTAATTTGTGTTAAATAAAAAACGTTCATGAACCATACTGTTGTAGAGTTGTTTTGTTTTTGAAATTATATATGTTCGAAATCAGCCATTACAAAATCGTTGAAATATTGGTTTAACATAATATGCATCTTGCATATAACACTTGAAGAAAAGGGAAAAACGATTTAGAAACAAACGTTTTTAGGAGAAAAGAACTCTTTATAAATTGTAGTTAACTTACTTCGTAACGCGTTGAACTGGAGCAAAAAGAAATGAGTTAATATCCATTTTGCGACACTTCGGATTTTCACGACACGTTATCTGCGAAGGAAAATATATAAACAACTTTGGTATAATGTACATGCAAGTGTTCAATGTCAAAGATATGATGATCAGCTTACGTTGAGAAAAACTCTTAAAACATCATTCTTCTTTTGCAAGGTCTCGAGCAAATTTATAGCTTCCGGTTGTTTGGAGCAGTACAACTCGTATGCTTGAAACAGTTCTACGTTCTCAACAAATATCTTGCCAACATTCATACGGCACAGTTCCTAAAACGTCAAATGTCGTAAGGATCGATGGAATAGTTTTGTACAGAAAGAAAATTTCTATCTTATCCTTACAAAGCACACCACTTCAATTCAAAGCATTTCAAATATTGTGATTGTCGAAATTATACAAAAGTCAGCCCTTACAGACTATAACTTGCATGTGTTTGTCAATGATTTTCAACGGACACACGAGTTCATGATGAAATTACCATACCTCATCGTTCTTGTCAACACATTCTTCTATACTGTCCTCAATCTTCTTACTAAACTTCGTACTGACGTCCAACAGTTCCTGTGATTGGAAAGAAAAACTAAATCAAATCTTTCAGACTCCCAAAACTATCGGAAGTGATACCAATAGAATACTTACTTGAATATTGAGGAAGATTTTGGCTAAATTTTCGGAAGAGATAATTCCTCCTGTCTGCATTGGGGATAAAAATTCCTACAAAATGAAGTTCATTTAATTTAGACTCAGCCTATCCTACAAACTTTTATTTCAAATGATAGACAGCCTCTTCACTTTCGTTCAACTGTATAATGCGAAATGCCATAAAGAAGATGACAACAAGCATACAGCTGATTTTAACAACAAATTCTCGTAGTCAAATCTAAAGCTCTTGAACATATCAATACCTCTTTGATAATTTGAAAATCATTGCCATAATTTGCTTCAGTTTGGACCAATTCAATAATGGCTTCTTTTCTTTCAACTCTGTGACTTTGGCATTTATAGCAAATCATTGTTGAAGTAGGTCCTTCACTTTTCACACTGAAAAACAGAAAACACTTTGGCTTAAACAAAACACATTTATTTCGCTCACAGCTAAGACATACTGTTATATACCTTGGTCTATCCTTCTCAACTATAAACGCTCGACCACAATCAGGACAGTCAATCTTAAGAAGAAAAATACGAAGTGTTTAATACTTTTTAAAGAACGTGTAGAAGTCTAGAATGCTTCATTCCGTCCTCATTCCTTAAACTTGCTTCAAAATTATAAACAAGAATTGGCAGAACATGTTTTTTTCTTTTGAAGAAGAAATTTTGACCTACCGTATTCGGCTGTCTTTCCTCAGAAATCCTCTTTTCACGAGAAATTTTCCTTCCTTTTTGTCCATGTTTCTTATTTTGTACTTCCGCTACCTTCGCTTCTTTTTGACATTCCTCAAATTCACCCTCCTTTGGCACAAGAAGATGCGAAGAAGTCACACGACCCCAGCGTTTCTTCGCCCTAGTTCCCACTCCAATCTCATCGCCGAGCCCACTATCATTCCGCTGAATGTCGGTCTCAGGCTTCTCGTGGTTTCCCTTGTTCAAGTAAAATAGTTCATCGTCATCTTCACTAAAATCAAGCTGCACTGAACCACTATCGCCACTATAGTTGCTATGGAAACTACTGCCACGTGATAAGAGACTGGAACTACTCTCGGTTCGATTGCCTCTGCAAAAGTCCATATTATCACTTCTTATAGCAAGAAAGCCTTCTCCACGACTGACTACATTCATTTTTTCATCATTCAACTCGCTCACACTGTCACTGTTATTCGGAAACGACTCAAAATCTTCAAAATCTCCGCCTACATCATCAGTTAAGCTCAACAAACTACTCGTGCGTCTGTGCATCAAGTCGGAATACTTTATACTTGCTTGCTCCTGTTTTGGTGACAGAGTTTCAACTGAATGATCACCTCTAATAGGGCCACTCACTTTAACAGCCGGGGTTAAATCACAAGGTACTTTGCTCGTATACTCATCCTGGTTCTCTTTACTTTCATATGCAGCTTGAGTAAAAGGTTTTCTTCTTTCCTTTCTCGCTCTTCGACCCGACTTTTTCACGAGTTCTAAAGACTCCCTATGCTTTCGTGCCATGT